>PVHX01009074.1:27919-78905 GCA_004024805.1 Geosciurus inauris | reverse complement strand
AGTCTAGAGACCCATGTCAGGAAATCTGATCTCCGAGAGCAGAAGATGGGTTTCCAGCTCAAGGAGATAGAAAGAGAATTTGTCCTTCCACTTTTTTGCTCTCCTTGAGCCCTCAGTGGATTGCATGATGCCTGTGCATCCTGAAGGAGGCAGATCTTTCCTTAGTGTACTGACTCAAATGCTAGTCTTGGAGAAACACAGACATACACAGAAATAATATTTTGGCAGCTAATTGGGTATTCCTTATCCCAGTCAAGTGTAAAAAAAGAAAGAAAGAAAGAAAGAAAGAAAAAAAGAAAATTAAAAAAAGAAAGAAAGAAAGAAAAAGGAAGAAGAAGAAAAAAAATGAGGAGGAAGTAAAGACATGATAAGGAAAACAAGCACTGGTGCTTAGCAGAAGTTCTAGATTGCACTCTGATGATGCTACAGGTCTGCTGGACATGAAGCGGCAACAAGAACTTGGTACCCTGTTACCCAGATATAGCAGGAGTGTTTATTACTGAGGAGGCAGGAGTGTGGGTCTTCACAATTTCGCTCTTCTTTCTTTTAAAAATATGAAACCATGTATTTGCATGCTTTTTATAGGTTTGACTGAGTTTAAATGTAGCTACTAGATAATCTTTAGTGTTATGAGCATGGAGTCTAAAATACTTTAGAAAAGATCATGTTTCCATTTTTAAATTAATTTTTTTGCTAATTTAAGGACTGAATCTCCAAACAGGATCTAATTCTAACTAAAAAATTTAATTAAATTCAATAATCTACTGTCTATAATACACATGTGTTAAGTAAGAAGGTTGAACTATGAAAGGATAAATTGGAGAGATGGTTGAGCTACAAAAAAGATAGCTATTAACAATAAAGTCTCCAATAAACTTAACTTTTCTGCAAGAGAAATATTTATAAGTCATATAAATGTTAAATAATGATGTATAGGTATGCCTTTTTAAAAAGCCTGGACTAATCAAATTTTGCATTTATAATGAATTGAACATCTTAAAATATTTTAATTTAGGAAATATATAGCAATGTAATAATTAAGTGCAGAATTAAAGCATTACTTATTTAAGAGCATACTCCAGGAAGGAATTCTCATATTTCTTGTGGAGTTATTGCACTTTAAATTAGAAAAGTTGGCTTAAAATCACACTATTAGTATAATTTCTGCCATCAGGACCTCCATACAGTCAGTTTTATACAATGTAGTTTCTTTCATATGAATAAGTAGAAATGCCTTGCCCTTCTACTTTCCCAAGTAATGAATTTAGTTTATTTTTTATTAGAATTTCTTATTTCCTTTGTAAGTAACAAATACACTAGAATTATATATTTGCTTTAAATAGAACATTTTAAAGATAAGTGCTGAGTAAAAACAAGCAAGGTATTAAAGCAAGATGTTTACAACAAATTCTAATGACTCAAGAAACATCTAAGATAAGAGCAGATTTCAAATTATGATCTTAAATACATTATATGGGGAGAAATTAAATATTGTTTCTCTAATTCACTGCACCTCATTGATACTAAATACCAAACATTAAACCATAAATATTAAGATATGATTATAGGTAGTTAAAAGTAGTTTAAACTTAATTAAATGGAAACAACATTCAATGCACATAATTATTCTGTTCATTGGGACATTTAAATGATAATCCTTACTATAAAAGTGATAAGAAAAATGAGTGTGTTTGCCTATTTTTTAAAAATTTTAGATAATTTTATAAGCATTCAAAATTAGAGATGTATTTGCAAGTTCCTATATCAATCTTTTCATATTTTATTTTTCCTTAATGTGAATATAGTAAACTTCTCCATTTTTCAAAAGAACCTCTAAATAGATACTTTTAAGTTATTTAAATATATATATAAATTTCAGTTCAGTTTGTGTATGCATGCAATTTATATGTGTATTATGAAATTTAACTCTGTAAACTTAATAAAAACAGATTTGAAATGAGGACACACTATTTCAAAAATACGTATTGTGTTAACTAGATACTAACACATATAAAACTTAAAATACATAAATTATAAATTATTTTATTCTTCAAAAAGACCTAAATAATAAAGTGTTAACTTGTGTTCTCATTGTTTTATATTTCTAATATTTTTTCTAGGTGAGCCCAAACCAAGCATAGTACATGAAACAAGACAGAAAAGTAAAATAGCTGCAGACAACTAAAAGGAGTCCTCAGGAGAATAATTTCTAGATCTTCCCAGCACAAAATTCTTGTCAATCTTTAATGTCAACTGCTATGTGCTTTCATACTTAGCTTCAAAATTCATGTATTAAAAACTTGACTGACTCCTACGACCTTAGAATGCGACTATGTTTGGAAATAGGGTCTTTACAAAGTTACTATGATAAATGAGGTCGTTAGGGTAGTCCCTAATTCACTATGACAAGCATCTTTATAGTAAGAGGAAATTAGGACATAGACATGTACACTGGGAAGATGCTATGGAGGCACAGGAAAAAGACAGCCAAAGAAAGAGGCATCTGAAAACTAACCCTGCCAACACCTTGATCTTGGAGTTCTAGCCTAGAGAAAAGTAGCATAAACCACCAAATCTGTGGACTTTGTTAAGGTAGCCCTGGAAAACTGCTAAACCATACAAGCATTGATTTGCAGACAGTATTATATATACAGACCCTGGCCAAAGTGAGAGGAGAGTAATACCGCATATGCTATATCCACAAACTATAAGACAGGATGACCTAAACTCAGTTCTACGTAATTGAGATTTATTTAGTAGTAAAATATATATGCATATGATATACATATACACATTTCTACATATATATGTATGTATATATGATTATACACAAAGACATGATGATATATATACCAAATTATTATATAAATATAATTAATATTTATTACTTACATATATATGTATATATTTATTTTATATTCTACTTATATTTTTATAAATATATATGGAAATACCCATACACTTACTTCCCCTCTCCTCCACATTCTGTTTATTTTTTCACAGGATCCTGATAATCTCTATCTATTTTCCCCCAAACTTTTTGGCTTTGCATGTGTGTCACTACTAACAAACCTTTGTATCTTTCTCTTTTCCATTACTATAATTAAGACATTTGTGCACTTAATATTTTGCTCTTCTTTTTTTATATCAGTTTAGAAATTTCTAAATTTTTTGCACATGTTATTTTAGCTTTCTTCTTTAGTGTTTTTCTTAAATCATTTTCAAAAGAACACTTTCATAATTTTAATAATTTTCCTCTAATCTTTATTTTTAACAAATACTTCTAAATAAAATTCATAATAATCTTATCTTTTTAAAACAAACATAGCTATAAAATACAAAATCATGTTCCATTTTATTCAGACATTTAAGTGCACATGAAACAGTTCCATACCTTCCCTTATAATATGGGAACACAGTAAGTGGATCTGTGAGGTAAGCCTGAAGGCTTGTTCAAACAAAAACACCATGAGGCAGAAATTTAAAGATGTGTGAAGGGAAAAAAGGTAAGATTTGTGATTGTGTTGTGTTGATGATTGCAGATGGGCACAGTGTTAAAATGTCCTGAGATAAGCACAGGCATTTAGAGCACATTTATCTCCAGCTGCTGAATTTTGAAACATGTCACTCGGTTACACAAACCTTCACAGGTAGTCTTTGGGTAGGCACATCTGAAATTCATAGCATTGCACTGGATCTGTGGAAGACATTTTTCAAATTGTTGAGAGATGCTCAACTAGTGTGTCCAGTGACAATAAGATCTGTGACTGTTTTCTGGGTACAAAATTGATTTAAATTTTAAATCCTATGGAAACATTAATTATAACCATAAGCAAAGAGTGAGCAATAACTTTTAAAAATCCATTATTTTAAAAACAACACTTCAAGCTCAAAATTGTGATCCATCAGTTGGAGCATTTATATGATTTCAAAGTTGTATTTTAAAATAAAAAAATATGATTCCAAAAGTCAACTTAGGTCTGCTAATGTATTTCAGATTGATATTTAACACCATTTGAATGTGGTTTGATGTGCAATCTGTATGTAACTGTAGCTAAAAGAAGATACTCTAAAGAATCACTGGTTAGATATATGCACAATATAGCATAAACATTTTCCTTTAAATCCCTTTCAAAATCTATATGAGTGCAAACATTTTGAGAAAAATTATTGAATATAGTATCAATTCTGTGCCTTATGGTGTGACACCTTGGTCTATCATGGAAGTATTTCAATTTAAAACAACGGTTTATGTATCAGTACCTCCAAGAAAGTCCTTCCATTTATGTGAACTCATTTATATCTAAAAGTTCCAACGTGGATGGAAAATAGCAATTTAAGTGGATTATTGCCCTTTCATTCTTTGAAATACTCCAGCGTTGTCATGAAAATTACTATTATGTTTAAGTTATTTTTACTATCACTATTTTTTTAGTAAGTAGTGACAAATGGAAAGCACTCACAGGAAATTGAAATGCTGCAATGAATTGAAAAGTAAGCCAAGGCATTTTAAGAAAATGCTAGCTGAGAGAAATAAATCCCTTTCCTTTTTCTAAGAGAAGGAAAGGTAATAAATTAGATTGGCTTGATATTGACTCTTGAGATTGGCTTTTTAGTCTTCAACACATCCTTTTAGAGCGTATAACTTGAAATTCAGCTGCAGTTCTTTTTATTATTTTAATTTGAGCAACAACAATGGCTGGTCATTATTATGCTAATTTTTGTAAAATAAAACATTAAATTCCCCCAAGATAAAGTAGCTATAAATTATTAACATAATCTTCTTTTCACAATGGAATTAATCTATCTAAAAGTTTAGGTTTAAAAGTTCATCACATTTAGTAAGGGATCTCTTGAAGAAAATGTTAATTTATAGTGAATCTTTTCTATGATTATTGAAAAATACTCATTCAAAGTTTTGTAATTTCTCTAAATGAACATTAAGACTCTAATTCGTTCTTGCTTGAGGTCATGATAAAATATCCTTTCACTGCAGAAAAGAGGCACTGCTTGGAGCTATATTGGTTAAATCACATCTCATTATCAATATAAACTAATCATGCTATTGTCTTGGTTAATAAAATTCCAAATAACTCCTTGATAAACAAACAAATAAATCTTAAAACTTAAATTTCATAAGTGTTACTTATATTTAATTTATATTTTATGGTCACAATCCCCTTTAAACTTCTTCTTGCCTACAGCATGGGCTTTTAATGATGTTGATTTTTCTCAGTCCGCCTTTTAGGACCAATGATGATGCTTGGCAACAATGATAGGAAACCAATCAGAATCCTCACTGGGGACCATCCACTCCTATGGGAAACAGGCACTAGCTTTTTTATGTTGCATTGACCCAAGACATTGTAGTAGAACATAACACCAGCAAAAAAAAAAAAAAATGAGTCAAAACCAACAAACAAACAGGCAAAGCACTGGATGAGAGAAAAAATAAAGGAGAGTAAAAACTCCAATAATATTTTCAGAATCCTATACCACAAAACATATTTGAAACTATTTTATAAAAGTTTTTTTTAACCTTAGAAATTTTATCAAATTTATTTGCTATTGTTTTATTTTTAGTGCCTTGAAACTCAATACCTTGCTATCATTTAATCATTATTTGTAGTAGATTTCACTGTTTGATTTACAAA
Organism: Geosciurus inauris; assembly: GCA_004024805.1. Lineage (NCBI taxonomy): Eukaryota > Metazoa > Chordata > Mammalia > Rodentia > Sciuridae > Geosciurus > Geosciurus inauris. The sequence goes on along the minus strand of PVHX01009074.1, from coordinate 73,251 downwards.
TGACATAATCGTAACTATGAGAATTTATCATTCTCAATCCAGACAGTGAAGTTGTTTGCAGATGAGGTATATGACATAGGCTCTTATAAATGATAGACCCTATAACATGAAAACCGTTGAGTTAAACTAAGATCTGAGATGGTCAGCATTCCACTACCTAGAGGAGTTGTTGCTAGGGAAGCTGAAAAATTGTTGCCTTCTGGGCCTCAGGGGTCTAATAAGATCAACAGAGATTTTGAGCAATATAAAAATGGGAATAGTGATATGAGATGGTTTCTTCTTGCAATCTTCAGTACAAAGATAAAGTAAGAGTCGTATAGTTAACAATGAAAATCCAGACTAACAGTGGAAATGCATTTTAATAAATGTCACAGGATTATATTTCAAAACAGTAATGCTGAAAATCGTGCTTCCTCACCATGTTATACCCTCTCCTTTCTTCAATCATTTCTCTTCTAATATAACGCAAGAACTGAGATGTAATTATTATTTCAGTGCCTTAAAAAACGATGAAAAAAACAGCTCTATTATTTATACATATAATGTAAAACAAATCATTAATGGTGTTTCTCAACTGAAGAGATGAATGCAGTTCAAAGACCGTGTGATCAGATATTAAGAATCATGAAAGTTTAAATTAAAGTTCTTCAGTGAAAAATAAAAACAGCAATATAGTATGTTCTTTCAGAATCCAGAAACTGACTTCAGTATTGGAATATTTGTGGTTTAACACTTCTTACATTTTATTTTCAATAACATCTCTCATTGGATCCTAGCAGAATATAACAATAAAAAGGGACATTAAGATCATAGGTCCTTTTTATAATGAAGTGATGGATTGCCTTATTTCTTTTTACTTCCTTCTTCAGTATATCACTTTGGGTAAATGTTGAAGACTGTAATAAATTGACATCATATTTTCAAACCGTTTTCTTTGTACTGAAGGTCGTTTGGATATCAGTTTGCCCATAGTTCCCAATAAGATGCTACAGTCTAGATAATACTGAAAGTAAAATTTGTGAAGAAGATTTTTGAAGGTGAAATTAATGTTAATTATTCACATAAGTACACAGCTCCTCTGAAGTAAATTTTTGAGAAATTAAAACTTGTATTATACAAGACATGAATTCATTCTAATTCAATATAAGTTTTAGATTAGCATGGAATGTTCTACAGCATATGAAGTAATGCAAAGTTGACTGAATTTCACTTGAAATTTTATAAAAAATATTTATCATGATTAATACTAAACTATTTTAAAAGTATAACTGAAAATACAATAAAAATAAAATCAAAAGTTAGTAAACTTACAAAAAATACAGATTCGAAAGCTTAGCAATTTCACTGATTCTACTGGCTGTTGCTCTATTTCCCAGCAATCCCAATCAGCAAGGTTGTGCAAACTGACAAGCATTTGTATGTTTTTACTCTGTCACTACAAACCTGTATGAATATGGGAAACCTGCTTATTTTATCAAACTATTTTCTTATCAGAAAAATGGGCATAAAATTAGTATGAATAAATGTGACAAATCACATAAAGTCTATTTTATTTTGCCTGTGCCTTACCCATACACATTTGCTATTTTCATTTTTAACATCATTGCTATCATATAACACTTGTTATTACACAAACTTATAAATATATTCCACTGATGCACCATTGATCTTCAATTATGATAGAAGTATATTCTTACCAAATACATGTATTTTAAGTTATGTTATTTATAAATTGTTCACTGATATTACACTGTTAAAGTCTAATGTCTTCAAGTGTACATGTTCAAAGAAAAGAGGTTTTGTAAATGTGCACATAGTAGTGTTTACCAAAAGGACATAAGGTGTGTTTGGAATCCTGACTCTATCCCTTTCCAGCAGTATGACATAAGATATCATATGAACTCCTTGATCTTGGGGCACTCGTAGAGTAGGGATCCCAGGGAAATAATTTATTCAGGAGCCTTTTCTACATAAATAATTTGAGTGCCTCAGACTCACATATATATTGTATTCTGGTAGCCCAGGTTTGCATTTTCCATGAATGAAATTGTAAACTGTGAGAGTACATGGTTGACTTGCCAGGCTTCTCTCTTTACATCAGAGACCAGTCATTAGGCCTTAGGGCATTGCCATAGGTATGAAGCTCAAAGTTTCTAGGAGCCTCTGAGATGAGTTGAGAGATGATTCAATGTCAAGAACAGAGAAGTAGAGACTGCACCTCAGGCAGGAATCAGCTTCGGCTCAGGACCCCCTACTTGAATATTACCATGGTTCTGACTTGTGTCAAGTCCAAATTTAATTCTTTTCAAGAAGTAACACATAAATAGAAGACTCTATGTGGCATATGATCCAAAATATGAGGCTTGCTTATCCAGAAATGTGATTAGTGGTATTCCTCAGCTGTAGAATGATAGTATTGATACATCCTTTTTTTTTTTTTTTTTTGGTACTGGGGATTGAACTCAGGGGCACTCGATCCCTGAGCCACATCCCCAGCCCTATTTTGGGTTTTATGTAGAGACAGGGTCTCACTGAGTTGCTTAGTGCCTCGCCATTGCTGAGGCTGGCTTTGAACTCGCGATTCTCCTGTCTCAGCCTCCCTAAGTGCTGGGATTACAAGATACATCCTTTAAAATAGTGCTATCTGTGCTGTAGTGATACTGCATGCATAATTCTCAGCACAGATCTTGACACACAGTTGTCCATGACAAGAAGAAATAGTTTTGGAACATAAAGATATTTCAAAATCAATAGTACAAAGTCAGTAATAAGTTCACAATTATTAACGAATTTTCTATTGCTGAATTACAACCATGCACTTATTTATTGACAAAGAGAATTAGATGGTTGAAAACTCCTTGTGGACTCCTTGTGGACTCTGATCAAATATGTTTTTGAAACAAACTTTTTCGAACAAAGAGCACTTGAGGACTTGGAAATTGTTAATCAGTAGTTCTGAAACTTAGTGTGCATGAGAACCATTGAGAGACCTTGTTGAAACATACATTGTACTCATACCCAGAGTTTCTCTTTCTATAAGCGGAGCCCAAGAATTGACATTTCTAACAAGTTTCTAAATGAATCTGGTGCTGCTGGCATGGGGACTATTGTTATGAATTATTTTGCACCATGACTCTAAACTGTTGATATTAGGTCTTTATTTCTTTCAGGGTTGTGTTGTGAGAAAGAATTACTTACATCCACAGAGCAGAATTCCAAAATGTTTTAGAAGGTACCTGTCTCTGTCCTATGCTCATCATTGTTCTGATTCCATAGTTTCTGCTTTAAATACACATTATTCTATAATGTTTCACACATGTGAAAACAAAAGTAATTGATTCCTCATTCTTGAGTTAGCCTTGGAAAAGGGCATGGTAAGAGATAAATCCTTCAGGGGAAGATGACTGTTAAAAATGAACTCACTATATCTTAAGAAGTATGAATCATTTGTTGACCTTTCTCCCATGACTTTACTTAAATCATTATTGCTATTCTGTCTACATTTATTAACTTTCAATTATAAGTACATAAGTGTAAACAGGATTATGAAATACTTGCAATTGAAATACCTTTTTTTCTTATTAACACTATGACTAACACCTGAGCTCATATTTGTTTTAAGCCCAGGTATTTTATAACTACCTTGTCATGTTGAAAGTACATTCTATTGAAATGCTAAATAAATATGCACATTTTCCAATCTTAATTTGAGACCTATGGGAATATATTTAAATAATTTTACAAATATCATAACTATTTTGTTGCCAGTTTTTTAAAAAAAACATGTCTTTGAAGGTATGAATAGTTGTATTGTTTTAAAAGCAAACAAAAGTCTTGGAATGTCTTGTGAGAAATGAAATTTGAGCCATTTAATTTAATTAATTTGTTACATGGTTAAAATGTCAGTGGATATGTGGTTTGCCTCTCCAACACTCTTCTCCCTATATTCTTCTTCCTTGTCCCTTGCTCCCTGGTGTGGTTCATGTGATTCTGGAATGAAGATAATCATCCACCACCAAGACACACCAGCTTGCAGTCTGTGGTTTGCTAAGACTAATCACTGTGTCCTAACCTTCTGGCCACAAGGATTGTAAAGTGAACCATCACACACTTTAATCCTATCGAATCGTAGTGTCACTCAAGGGTTTGATTAGCAATGATGTAAATTATGGTTTTTATTTCTTGCATGGTATGCAGGTCAAAGCACACAGCATGAGATCCCTGTGTAGTGATTTTCCATCAAAGCAAAACTAGTCTGAAGGTGAAAGCAATTGTTAGTAGCAATCATAAATTAGATCTGGCTTAACATTATTGAACAATTGGATGGATTTGTTTAAAACTAGCCTCTTTATGCCCAGGATGAGAGCCAGCATATTTTTTTAGTGGTTTATTTAAAATAATGTGTTTAAAATTACCTGCAAGTTAAAAGGTACTTTGATACATTATAGCAAATGATATAGTTATTGAAATTTTGATATATGTCCTATGTAAAGTCTGTTTGTTTCATTCAGTCTCCTTCCCTATCATCTACAAAAACAATAAATAACATGCATGAGAGCAAATTTTGTAAATTTGCTGTAGTTAGAAACTATACACGCAACTTAAGCCTCACCATAAGCAAAAATACCAAAATAATTTGTATTGTCTTGAGTTATCAAATATAAATGCACAATTAAGATGAAGTATTTCAAAGTAAAGACAACTTAGAATCAATGTGAAACTATCAGAGATCTAAGTGTGGGGCTGTGTGTATACATTTTTATTTTGAAGATTTAAAAAGCATCACGTTGCTTTAATTGTCTGAAAAAGGGAATATGAAAGTTAATTAGGATTCCATCTCACCTGCTATTAACTAGATTGTTTTCATTTATATAAGATGTTGTTGTTAGACCAGAAGAGTCTATGATTAACTCATTAACTATAGGTGATACCATAGATAAGCCAGTGACGTAGCTGCTAGGACTCAGGATGCAAAGGAGTTAAATAGGACCTGGTGTTAAAAATTCAGACTTCTTGTCCAACATCCTTAGATATTCTAAATTAGAATATCTGGAGGTCTGTCATAGAATCTATATTTTCATAGGCAAGTTAGTTACTTTAAATACAATTTGTGTGAAGGACCATATTCATACTATACAATGATATAATACTATGCTTATCTTAGCAGAATTTTTGTGTATGGTTCATTAGCATTTTACATATAATTTAATTATTTCAATTTATTTGCAAATAAAAATACATATGAAGAGAGGTACACAGTAAAGTCAGATCAACCACTCCACTCGTCCATACTCTGCGTATCATTTCAAAAATCTACTATACATATAAACCCAACTCATTCTCTATTGTGTAATTGACTGTAAAATTACATCAGGGTGAAACATTGTATTTCCTAAGATGAAGATAGGGATAAGCAAGAAGTATGCCTTCTGTCTCCAGTGTTAGACTCAAAAAGCTGGTATCTATGGGATGGTGTTCGCTTCCTGTCAATTACAATTAGCAGTATTCAGAGCTTTAAGGAACAGAGTTCCCTGTTATCATGACTGACTGCAATTAAAATGACAGTTTCTAGAATGGAAACTTAAATAGGTTAATATTTGAAAGGTCAGTGTCTATTTGAAAAGATAACTGACAAACATATGTAATACATACAGAATGGATAATGAAAATGGATAATTTAAGTAATTTTTTACTTAAATATGTACAGCAGAAAAAGAGGTTAATCTTTTTACTGTATGTACTGGAGGGCATTTGGAGATGAACTAGTATCAAAGTTCTTATTTTATTCTTATCTTTCATAATTGATAGCTAATTCATTCTAATGAAGCTGAGGAAACATTTGTCAAGGGCTCAGAAGAATCAGCCCTCAATTAGACTTTGAACCCATCCAGTTTTGTAGCCTTCATCAAGACACTTAAACTTGTAGTTCTTTAACAGCCTTAACTATAAAAATACACTAAAAATCACTAACATAATTTCTGCCTAAAATATGTTTATTATTACTTATTTTTGAATAAGCTTGTTTTGTTCCTTCATATGGTACACTTGCATTTATCTCTCACAGACTTGAAGTTTAAACATTAAATTCCTCTTCTCAGTTCATCATTTATTGATTTTTATCCCAGAAGAGTTCTGGGCATGTTCCTGGGTCATTGAGTATGGTTGATATATTGTTTATGTACAGAGAGGAAGATTTATCTCTCAAAGCTGGATAATTTTTGAATAGCTTTATTGAGACATAATTCACATACTATATAATTTGTTCATTGAAAATAAAGAGTTTTTAAATATATTTGCAGAGTTTTGTAATTATTACCACTATTTTGAAACATCTTTGTTGTTTCAGGCTAACAACAAAATTATAAACTGAGTGGCTAATAAATAATATAAATTATATCTGGATTGTAAAAGTATAAGATTTGGATTCCAGCTTAATTGAATATTGAGTCCTCTTCCAGATTTGAGACTAAAAATTTCTCTATTCTCAAAATGCAAAGGGACCACATCTTCTCTGTTTTCCCTGTTGTAAAGACTCTAATCCCATTCATAAGTGCTCAGCTCTCCTGAACTAATAGCCTCCCAGAGGCCCATCTTCTTGTACCATAATCTTAGGATTAGCATTTAAATGATTGCATTTTGGGGAGACACAAACATTCAAATCAGAGCAAGAGCATTTCATCCTTATCACTTCAAAAAAACCTTGTACCCATTAGTAGTCAGTCCCCAATTTTTTGTAACACCTGCACCCAGATCTAGAACCACCAATCTATATTGAGTCACTAAAAGTTTTCATTTCTGAGTGTTTCATATAAATTGAATGATAGAATATTTAATGGTTGTTTTGAAAATATTTTCAGAGTCAATCTAAATTGTACAAGTTACATATACCGTATCTGAAATGTTTGAAAACAAGATATTTCTTGGAGTTCAGATTTTTTTTCAGGTTTTGGAATATTCACATATAGATAATGTGATATCTTGGAAATGAGACTCAACTCCTAAACATAGAATTCAGTTATTTTTCAAATCCATCTTGGATGCTTAGTCTAAAAGGAATTATCTATGATATTTTTATGGTGTCTTTGTTTTTACTGTCACTTGTTATGACATCATGTATGCAGCTTTCCAAGTGTGACATCATGTTGATGCTTAAAAAGTTTCAAATGATAAGCAATTTTGAATCAAGAATGCTCAACCCTCAGTATGTATCAGTTCTTTATTTTATTGTGAAATAATATTTAATTATATGAATATAACAAATTTAACTTGACTAATCATCAATTGAACATATTTATATTTATGAATCATGCTTTAATAAATATTAATATAAAAGCTTTTGCATAGACATATATTTTTAATTCTCTTAATACAAAAAATAGTAGGATACTTGCTGAGTCTCATTGTAATTTTTTGCTGAGTCTAGAAGCAATTTTGAAGAGTGGCCAGATGGATTTCCAGAGTTGCTGCACCCTTAATCATTCACGTCAGAGGTATTTGAAGGAGCCAATTTCTCCTTGTCTTCACCAACACTGGTCATTATCATTGGCTTGCTAGTGGAATTGATATGGTATTTCTCTGTTGTTTTCATTAGTATTTTATGATGTCTAATGATATTTACCATTTTCAAAGTGTTTATTGGCCTTGCATATTTGTATATCTTCTTCAGAAAAACAGATATTTAGATTCTTGACATATATTTTGGATTTGTGTTAACTTTTTATTATTGAGTTGCAGGAATATTTTTGTACATTCCAGATTGAAGACCCTTATCAAATATATGATTTGCAAAATTTGTCTCCCATTTTTTGGGATCAATCTTTTGATTATCATTTTTGATGCTATCTAATTTATCTATTTATCTTTTGTTACTGGAACTTTACATATCATAATAATAATCCATATTCTAATTAAAGATTACAAATATTTATGCCTAAATTTTCTGTTGAGAATTTATAGCTCATTTATTCAGAGTTCTGATTCCTTTTGAGGAAATTTTTATGTGTAGTATATGGGATGGATCCAACTTCATTCTTCCACGAATGGGTATTAAACTTTCCCAGCACCATTTGTTGAGAAGTCATTTTCCTCCATTTATTTGTCTCAGAAACCTTATCCAAAATGAACTGACTGTAAATGTATGATTTTACTTCAGGATTCTCAGTTATAGTCTATTGATTCATATGTCTACCTTCTGCTAGTAAGACACTGTCTTGATTAAAGTGTCTTTTGTGGTATGTTTCAAAACTATGAATTATAAGTACTCTGATGTTGTCCTTTATCAAAATTTATTTGGCTACTATGAGTAACTTGATTTCCAAATAATTTTTGAAATGAGCTTTTCAATTTGTACAGATAAAACAGCTGAGATTTCTCTGGGGAATATACTGAATCTTTTAGTTGAAGTTGGAGATTATTACCATTTTAACAGTATTATATCTTCCTATGTGCATGAGCATGTGGGATATTTTTCAAATTACTTAAGTGATTTTTAAAATTTTTCTTCCAAGTCTAAGTTTTGACTTTTGTTAATTTTGTTTCTAAGTATGTAATATTTTCCAAACTATGGTAATAAACTGTCTTTATTTTTTCATTGCTGGTATGTAAAATATAATTCACTTTTATATGTTGATCTTCACCCTGAAAACTTTCTAAATATACTTATGAGTTCTAGTAGGTTTTTGATAAATTACTTAGTATTTTCTTTATACAAGATTATGCCATATGCAAATGGAAACTTTGATTTCTCCTTTTCTAATCTGGATCCCTTTTCAATAGCCTCTTATCTGTTGCTATTTCTATTTTATTGAATAGTTGCTATCATGAATGTAAGCCAAATTTTGTTCAATGTGTTTCTCTATCTATTCATATGAACAAGAGTATCTTTTGTATTTTATTTTATCATTATAGTGTACTAAATAATTACTTTCAGATGTTAAACCCTCCCTATATGCTTAGGGAGAAAGTCATAGAGATCATAGTGTAAAAATTGTTGGTTATATTACCAGATTGCTAGAGTTTTGCTGGGTTTTTGTTTGCTTATATTCACAAATAGTACTAAACTGTGGTTTTCTTTATTATGTCTTTGTTTTCAGTATCATGAAGTTCTATCAACAGTCCGATCCATTACTGAAAGTGAAGCAGGATAGGGCGCTGTTATCATTGTTAAATCGTCTATATTACTTTTCAATTGGGTCAGTTTTTATTTCACGTGCTCTGGGGTTCCCTTAGGGTCCATATATCTATACAATTCCTACATTTCAGTTGTGCCAACATTTTCATCAGTATCATGTGTCCTTCTTTATCTCTAGTAATATGCTTTCCTCAGAAGTCTATTTTGTCTGATATTTGTAAAGCCATTCTAAATGTTGTATGATTGCTGTTTGCATGATATATCTTTTATCATACTATCACTTTCACTATATGTACTTATTTGAATGTGAATTTGATTTCCCATAGGTAACATATAGTTGGATTATTAGTCCTGCAATGTCTGCATTTTCACTGGGTTTTATAATCCATTCTTCTTAATATTATTACTGATATAGATGTATTTGCACTTATATTTTACACTGTCTTCATATTTGTCATATATTTTTGGCTCATTTATTCCTCCTTTACTGATTTATTTTTCTATTAAATGAATATTTTCTAATGTAACATTTCAATTCCTTTAAAGATATTTCACTATATTTTGAATTAATTTATTAGTGGTTGCACTCTAGTTTACATCATTACATCTAATTTTAAGAGAAACTACATCAGATTTATACTGACATCATTCCAGTGAAATATAGAAAATTTCTCCTCTATAATCCCACCTTCCTTCCCTTACTTATGCCATTTATAAATATTATATAAACAATACATTGCTATAGTTACTACTTAATATTTTGTATGTATTAATGATGCTGAGAATTAAGAAAACAAGAATATATTCACAGTGTTTAGTTTCTGAGTCATACTATTTCTTATTCTCTTTATTTATTCCAGTGCATTTGAATAAATCTGATGTCATTGCTTATTATAGTAAGCAATTCTGCTCCCACCTACATTATGCTGCTATTTCAATATATATTATGTTTTATGTGATAAAAATAATACAGTAATAGGCCCAATAATACAATTATATACAAACTGTTTTATGCCATCGATTTTTTAGTCATAGGAGGAAAGGATGGGAAGTAAATATTTTTAATTTCTTTTAATGTTACATAATTAATATTTATGGTACAGTTGTTGGAATGGAATGTAATTAGTGTCTGAGGTCACATGTTTTCTGCCTCCAGAATTTTTTGTAGTGTTTATATTAGAGTCCATCTACAAGCAGCAAATTCTCAGATTCACAGAGTCCCTGTGACTCTCTGTGGTAGGTACAATGATTCAGTAACTAGCAATGTAGGATGTGTCTAATATTGTCTAATTTGTAAAATAAAAATAATATGTTCAAGAATTTGGAAAGCTTATGTCCTTTGACATTTCAGCTTTTCATGAAAAATTGATGTTTTCCTATCTATTATATAAGACTTTTTATAGTCTCAAGTTGAAGGCTGTGAGACATGACTTCTCTATTCAGTGGATAGAACTCCAGGTCATTCTCAGACCCTGTTATAGAATACTTTTGATTAATCTTCTGTCGTTTTTGTTGATGGTGTCTGGTCTTCCGCTGACAGCTGATGGAGATGTGCTGCCCAGTTCCTACTACTGTTGCTGGGAGTCCTCACTATGCCAAACGTGTTAGTCCATTTATCCCCATAGACTAGACGTAAAGAAGTGACTGTTTCTCGTTTAGAGCTCTGTGAATCTTATTGAAAGCTCATCCCTTTTTCTCCTGGAAGAAGGTAATTTGAGTAGAGTGGAGAAAATATGGAATGCTTTTTAGAGGGTAATAGGTTTTCCCTCCCATAATTCTGAAACTGGAGACATTCGTATTTTAGATTCCAAACATCAGCAAGATAGGGGAGTAAAACTCCAGGACTTTTAATAGTTTTTGCCTGGGATGATGTATATAAACAAAGAGATGAATATGTAAAAGAATATCAGGCTACTATAAGCATATGCTAGTTTTTTGTTGTTGTTTTTTTTTTGTTTTTAACAAAGCCAGCTAATAGGAGCTCTTTTTTTGTTTTTGTTTTGTTGTTTTTGTACCAGGAATTGAACTCAGGAGTATTAGATAACTGAGCCACATGCCCAGCCGTATTTTGTGTTTTATTTAAAGACAGGGTCCCACTGAGTTGCTTAGTGCCTCACTATTGCTGAGGCTGGCTTTGAACTCACGATTTTCATCTCCAGCCTCCTAAAGTGCTGGGATTACAGGAGTGCACCACTGAGCTTGGCTTAACAGTAGCACCTTTAGATTATGATCACTTAGCTTTCTTCACTTTCCTTCGCCCTCTGAGACCCCTGGCTTTGAGATTCTGAAGCCACCATATATTTAACAGAGAAAATTTTTTGAACCCATCTGCTGCATGAATTATACACACTTATGAATTCTTACTGACCAAAAATAAAATATCAATAATGTTAAATTCAGTTTCTTAAAAGAGTGTTATGACTTTTCATAAACAAAGTTGCTTTATTCTCTTGAAATATACATCAGTTTTAAAAATAGAACTAGATGTAATTCTTTCACAACAAGTTTTCTCTAATTTTTCTCAAGTATGTACTATTGCCCTTTCTATGAATATTTTTGGCCTAAAACCATTGAACAGGTGGCATGATGATAAGATGCCATGTGGGTGTTAATGTGGCATTACTTTCTGCTGAAAAAGAGAAAGCACTTTCAAAATTTCATGTTGCCAATCTATTTAGTTGGCAACTGCAGACTAAGCTATCAATGTATTTGGCAAGCACACGTGTTGCCATCATAACAGATGGTTATGAGTATTGACAGCCAAGTGATCATGTATGTACAACAGTAGTGGGTGTAGAAGGCAAGCTGCTCAGTAAAGAAGGTCAAATAGCAGTCTATTTAGAGTTCCACAATTAATATTAAGAGAGTGCTATGTATGCATCATATATTATTAGCCACTTCCTTTCTCACCTCTTGAATCATTAGAGATATACCAATGAGATATTTATGTTCCTTTTCCTACTCAGATAAATCAACTTTACATTACGACAATTTATTTTCCAAGTTCTCAATTTATGAACTATAAATATGCCATGAATACATTATTTGAATTTGTTTCCAAAAAATTAGCTATGACTCAAGGAAGAAACAAAATTATTTAACATTTTCCCTGCTCTTTGTTTGCTTATGATTTTTTTAAAAAAGTACATTTTAGAGAAGGAAAAAGAGTTGTACAAAACTGTGTTGTCTATCCTCAGAAAATTATACCCCCAAAGGTGGCACTTTGGTACACTGAGTGCTTTGAGCAGAAGGATGCTGAAAGGGTCTCAGAACAGGAAGTTGTCTCACCCTCTCTCACTCTTGTTTCTCTTTCTTCTATATCTCCATGAAATCAAGTTATGAGAACTGGAATTCTTTCTTGATACGGGTCATAGAGACTAGAACTTCTCTCCCCCGAAGAAAGCCATAAAACCTAGATGGGATGATATTTGACCTACCTTTTCTGAACGCAGTCCATGAGACCCTCATTCCAGAAATATCCTTACTCATATCCAGAGAATAATGAATGCGACCCAGAGGGTCCAAGATAAATCTGAACCGATGCAGCTCAATTCTCTTGCTTCATTTCCATTAGATCAGACCTTTGTGTGTGACCACATTTCTACGCAGCTCTCCATTCTTCATTGAAACTGAGCATAAAAGTAGTTTTTCCTGGGTATTAAGGTCTTCATTTTGGCTTCAATACCAGATAAAGCTTTGACTAAATAAAATTGCTAGCCTTTTATTTATCTGTGCTCTGATAGAGCGGATCTGCCCTGGACATTGAAGTAGATGAGGAAAAGATATTGCAATGGTTTTTCTCTAGAGTGATAAAAGTGATAGAAATTCAGAGAACAGAATATGTGGACTTTTAAAGGAAGTTGCCTAGAGAAGACAGAATTTGGGCATGGAAAGGTATGGCTTTCCATCAGCAGAAGGGAAAAAGTATTTTCTAACAAAGGAAAACAGCCTAACAAATCTCAAATCCAGGTGTGATATGAGCTTTAAATAAAAGTTTTGAAAAACATTCTCTCAAATGAGCCTGTGTTCTTGTAACTATTTTTTATCATTAAAGTCTCACCATTAAAGTCTCATTTATAGATGATCACTCAATAAATGATAGAAAAATGCACAAAATTACTGTACAAGAAATTGCACACAAAATAAATACTAATGTTTTCAATCAGAAAACACATGATAATAATATTAGCTACGTAAGTTTAAATACATTATAATAGTGATAATTATAAATCAACTAACATTTGGAATAGTATGCATGCTAGTTACTTCACATGCACCATTACATTTAACATCAATGGAAAATCTGTATGGTGGTATATTATTCTGAGCTTAATATTGGGATGGCACAGTTTACAGAGGTTTAACTACTAGTATGTGGTCTTAAATGTAAGGATAGATTGTGATTTAATCTCAAGTTTGCTTAATTCCAATGTCTATTTTCTTAACTATTACGTGAGATTTGGAAAATAATGAAAAAATTGAAAGCTAAGAAAAGCAGTTTAAAACTAATAATGCTGGGCTGAGGCTGTAGCTCAGTGACAGAGTGCTTGCTTAGCATGTGTGAGGCACCAGGTTCGATTCTTAGCCTCATATAAATATTAATAAAGACATGTTGTCCATCTACAACTACAAAAACATTTTAAAAAGTAAATAAACGAATAAAAACCTAAAACTAATAAGGCCATTTCTAATTTTGTGTCTTTCCTTGCCATTAAGGTGGACATTTCTAATGTGAGAGTTGTTTATCCCAAGGTCTAATCCTTCTCCTTGAAAATTCAAAATTCTTGAACTGTATGTGAGGTTGATACTCTGTATTAGGACTTTACAAATTAGAGTTCTAGTTTATGTTATAGATTGAATTAGAGGTTCCATGTTATATAACTTTACCTAACAATTATGTCTCTGATGATTCAAGGACTTTACAAACCACTATTAGAAGGGGAAGGCTTGCATATGTATTTGTGCTGATGTGAGAACAGAAGAGAGGAAATGTCTGAGATATAAGAAAGAAGCAAGGAGGGGGCATCACTCTTTTCCTGAATAAAGAGGGCTTCAGGGAACATTGGTTGCATTTTTGCAGACCATGAGAGAAAAATTTAAGAAGGCTCATGACTACTTACCCAGAGTGGGAATTGTAGCACCACACAATCTTTGACTAGTCTGCATGAATTTAGCACTGCATATCATGAATAGAAGGAACTAATAGAGAGATAACAGAAGACATAGGCAAGCTAGGAGAAAGTTCTTCAAAGTTTAAAGTGCAGAGATATTATATGTGTGGGTATCTTGATAAACTCTGTACTATTGCAGGGAAGGTGGGGTGGAGCCTCAGCTTCTGTGTTGTTGATAATTTCCTGAGTGATCTTTCTGCTACTGCTGTCCATCCACACTGCGGGCAGCAAGGAGTTATGAGTCTATTGCCCCCATCCAACATTGAGATGAGGGGTTGACCCCACTCCCATGTAATTAAGGAATAGTAAGTATCACTGAAAGAAAGAAGGAAGACATTTTTAAAAAATCTAGTGATATTGGAAATGTTTGTTTAAAGGAACCCACCCACTGAAATAATAATCCTAGATTTTATCATGGGCCTGTGACTTGTCTTTGCTGTTATGGGGAATGATATCCACTGGGTACATAGGAGATCACTTTAATGCACTATTTCCCTGAATTTGAAATATTTCAAGTAACTTCTAAATAAACAGATGGATATGTCAGTGTTCTTTAGACTTGGAGAATGACTTCTTGAACATGAAACATGAAACAATATATATGCGCACCCCGCCAACCACCCCATATCTATGAGATCCTTGTGCACACTCTATCAAGATTTGAATCTGCCTACAAAGCTTGTCCTGGTGGACCTTTTCTATCTTGCTAAATACTAGGCTTAAAATCTTGATGGTAGTAATCAGGTAAATAGCTAATAAATATTCTTAGAGATCTGCTAGCTAAAATTTCTCCAGTATTTTAAAAATAAATAAGCCATCCACTTAATGATATTGTTATTATATATAAAAAAAAGATCCTTGCTGAAATAACAAAATGTAACATATAACTTTGAGTTAATCATTGAAATTCAATACTGTATAATTTCGTGAACAGTAAAACCTGAAGAAAGGTAAAATATTGAGTATATTTGGACTTTGAAAAGTAAACTTAAATTTTAGACTGCTTTTGCCAAAAGGAAACTTACATTTTTAGCTTGAAGCAGATAATACTCATATTTTTAACATATGAAAGTTTGAAGTATATAGTTGACATAATTGTATTACATTACTTTCTCCTTTATCTGATTTTTCTTTCTTAGGACATTTATTTTAGAAAAATTGAAATTAATTTTTTTCTGTCACTTTGAGATTTAAAAGATTTAAATCTTGTTTTCAAAGTCATTTGTCAAGTTCACCACCCAGGACTGTCTTTCTCAAGGACCTTGGAGCCACCACTTTGAAAGCACTCATCTGAGAAGACAGTGCTCCATCTCCTGGTCTCTGTCCTGGAGCCGAAATACCTCCTGCCTTCAATGCAGTACCTATTTACCATATAAAACATGACATTTTAAAGCATGAACTCATTGTGGAATGACTATGTTGAGCTAATTAATAAATTAACATGGTAATTACCTAACATAAGTAGCATTTTTGTTGGGGAGAATATTTAAATCTACTCTCAGTGTTTTTTGGGGTTTTTTTTGCGTGTGTGTGGAATTGAACCCAGAGGCACTTAACCACTGAGTCACATCTCCAGCCCCTTTTTATTTTTATTTTATATTTTGAGACAGGGTTTCACTATATTGCTTAGGGCCTCACTAAATTGTAGAGGCTCAGTTAGAACTGGCAATTCTCATGCCTTTGCATCCCAGGTCACTGGGATTACAGGGATGCGCCACCATGTCCAGCTTACTTTTAGCAATTCTTAACAACACAGTATATCGTTATGAACTACAACACCATACCACACAATAACTTCCTTGAACTGATTCTTCCTTTCTAACAGAAATTCTGTACCCTTTGGCCAACATCTCTCCACCTCCATCTGCCCCTACTCCAGCCCCTGGTAATGACCATTTTACTCTCTAATTCCTTGAATTCAACTTTTTAAATTTCTCCTTACAAGTGAGATTAAAAAGCATTAGTTTTCCTGTGCCTGGTTTGTTTCTCTTAGTATAAAGTCCTCCAGGTTTCTCCATGTTCTCAAACATGACAATATATTTTTTTTTTCTTTTGAAAACTGAAGAGTATCCCATTGTATACTTTTCCTTTGGAGAAAGCTAATTAGCAAATGGAGAAACTATTTATAACGCAAGAATTACTTTTTGTACCAGACACATTTCATTGACCAGTCTCAAACCTGATATTCATGAGCACTTTTCCACTAGCTCATGTAAATATTGACAAATCCTCTTGCCTTTTGTGTTCATGGAGCTGAGTCTTAGATGCCTTGTGCTCTTTTCCTTCTTGTTGGTAATATTATAAGAATAAAAATCAATTATTGTTTTCTTGTCATGTTCTGTGTGATTTTTTAACATACCATACATGTTGCATTAAAGAAGTATATTCATGTGCATTTCTGCTAACTATAAACTTTAAATAAATGTGAATTATTAATATTGCCAGTATTTTGTTTTCTTTTCTCCTTTTTTTTCAGCACTGTGACTTGAACTAAGGGCCTTAATCACTGAGCAACATCCCCAGCCCTTTTTTTTACATTTTATTTTGAGACGGGGCCTAAATTGCTTAGGATCTCTCTAAGTTGCTGAGACTGGCTTTGAACTTCAATCTTGTTTCAGGCTCCCTAACAACTGAGATTACAGGTGTGTGCAACCATGCCCACGCATTTTATTTATACACACACACACACACACACATATGTGTGTGTGTGTGTGTGTGTGTATATATATATATATCGCTGCTTGATTTAATTTGGGATATGTTATAACTTCAATATGATCTGTGTTACAAGGGCCTAGAGTAATTAAAGCTTGGTCTCCAGAGTGGCACTGTTGGGAATGGTGTGACCTCAGGGAGGTGGGAACTACCTAACTGCTCCTACTCCTGCTCTCACCATGATGTGCTGTGATCTGCAACTCTCACCAGAAGCCAAGCCAATGGAACATACTTGATCTTGGACTCTGATCCTCCAAAACTATGAACAAAATAAATGTTTTCTCTACAAAATTAGCTGCCTCAGTTATTTCATTGTAATAATGCAAAGTCAACTAATACAAAGTATGTCCTAATCTATCATTTATCTATTACTACTACAACCTAATATAGGAATATGCTACCAATGTCAAAATAATTCTTTTCTTACAAATTATGTATACCTGAGTGTTCTGCCCTCACTATAGATAGAAAGTACAGTATACCATAAAAGTTAAGATGTATTTCTGGGAATTCAATCCATCACATTGATGTATATGCTCTCTGTATACCCATGCTATACTGTATTGATTATTGCAGCTTTGTCATAATTTTAAGAATTATGGATTGTTAGGCCTCCATCTTTATGCTTCTATCTCAAGATTGTTTCCATTCTTCACATTTCAATATATAAAATTCAGGATCAGTTTCTATTAAGGCAGCTGGAGTTTTGGTAAAGATTTAATTGAATCTGTACACCATATTGGAAATAAAATCAATTATGCAATAGTCAGCCTCTATTACATGAAAATAGGATTTGTTTCAATTTACTCCAATTTTCTTTGGTTCTTTAAACATTATTTTGTGGTTTTCAAAGTATAAGATTTTAAATATTGTTAAATGTGTCCTCCAATTTAGATTTTCTTCAATATTTTTCTTCATTTGATGTTTGGCCTTAGAGTAATTTTCCCAGAGTTCAAATGATTTGTTATTTTGCAATGATTTTACCAACTACAGTTGTATCACTAGGGAGAGCATCTGGAATAAAATGCAACTAGTTTTTGCTTTATTTACCAAAGTTTTGTCTTACTTATGGATAATTTTAATGATTAGCAAATGCATTAAAGGTAAATTTCATGCAAAATTTAAGACTCACTTCTTAAAGTATTTCTTCCCTCTGAAATTGTGTTCTTTTAGTCCACTACATTTCAAATCTTTCTCAGCCCAGTAAAACAACAATACCACTTTCCCTTTGGTGTCTGTGTACTTTTCTGGAAATTGAAAATTGCATAAATTGACTATTCAAATGCAGCTTCATTGACTGTTTCCAGAGCAGCTTACCTGTTCTTTTCCTTTTCTTCTTCAATTTCAAAACTTTTCCAATTTTACACAGCAGATTAAGTTTCACTTAAATGATATATATTTGTGAACTCTTTGTAACTGACCAACATGATGTTCTATCACTCCTTATAATGAACAAGGAAAGAAACATGTCTATGTAATTGTAGTACCATTATATTAATCCACAAATTTTATTTATTTATTTAATTATTTTTTAAAAATTTTTATTCTTTATTTGTGTGTCCCTGTGTGGTACTAGAGATCAATCTTAGGGCCTCACATATGCTAGGTGAGCACTTAAGCTTATCTCTAGTCCAAAGTATAATTTTAGATTTTAATGACCTTACACCTTCATAATTTCATGAGTAAGGGATATACTCATATGTATTACTTAATCTACAGTGGGTAAGACTCCTAAATGATCACTTCTTGTATGATTATATAAGACAAAAAAAAAACAAAATAAAAATTTAGATGTCGGTGTCATGGAGTGTAATAAAAATGGTAACAACTCCTTGTACATATAGAAAATTGGCAAAGTTAAATAATAGTCCGCATGAGAGTTTTAATTGAGTTTGTGCTTTGTTCATCCCATTATCTAATATTAAAAGTGGCAAAGCATTTTTTTATGATGAAGACTGTTTCAAAAACCTGTGTATATGGTTACATAAAACTTGGAACTTCCAGATTTAAAACTTCAAGACCATGACTGGTTAGAATTTGTATTATCTTTTGTGAAACAAAGTTAATATAACTGTAAAGAAGAAAGAAAAATATACATATTTATTTACAATAAATGTGGATTATGGCTTAGAAAATAATATTCTACAAACAGATCATCTTACCTCACATTTCTAAGCCCTCTTTCACGTAGACTGTCAAGTGAATAATTATTAGTTCAAATAATATGGTATATTCAGGCAGCAGCATAGAGTAATCAGTACCTATTTTTCATATGGGTTCTTTCTCACCTTCATGATGGAAAACATTCTGTTTTGTAGGTTTTGCTACTATAAAATTTTGGAATGTTTCTCTGCCTGGGTGTTAGTTTTCTTTTCATTGGTGTAACAAATTCCTAAAACTTACTGGCTTGCAGCAACACATACTGATCATTAATTTTTTAACCTCACAACATGCATGGCTCAGAAGTTTGGTAAAGTCTCACCAGAATCGTCTTCTCAGGGTATCTCAAGAATGTGTTAAATTTTTTAAAAAACTTTTTTTCCTGCATCTATTGAGATATAGTGTGATTTTATTCCTTATTCTGCTATGTGCTTATCACATTAATTATTTTTTCACATACTGATTTTCATATACATTTTTATATCCCAGGGATAGATAAATGGTCATGATGCATAATTATTTAAATATATCTGGATTTATTTATTTATTAATATTTTGTGGAAGAGTTTTCTCTTTATATTTATCAAGGACACTGGTCTCTGATTTTCTTTTCTTGAATTGTCTTTGGTTCTAATATAATGGAAATGCTGAGATTAAAAGTGTTCTTTGCTTTTCAGGTTCTGAAAAAGTTTAGCAAATATCAGCATAAATTCTTCTTTTAAAACATTTTTTTAGTTGTCAATGGACACAATACTTTTATTTTATTTATTTATTTTTATGTGGGGCTGAAGACCAAATCCAGTGCTTCACACATGCCAGATGAGCACTCTACCACTGAGCCACAACCCTAGCCCCAGCACGAATTCTTTTTGAACAGTTTGGTTGAATTTGTCAATGTATCTTTTACCTGGAAAAAGATTTAAATATCCAGGTACAGGTAGGTTGAAGGTCCAAAAACAGATTTATTTCGAATATCACTACCTCATGACATATTATAATGAAACTCTCAAAAGTAAAAGCAGGAGAAGAACTTGAAAAAAATAAGAGAAAAGAAGCAAATAATATACATGAACATATGTATCAATAATTTTTTAAGAGAGACATTTTAGGTGGAAATAGGTATGTCTATTATATGAAATAAGCTGAAGAAATATATGTTTAGGAATTAAGGAATCTCTTTCTACAATATTATAAACTAAACATCATTGCAAACATTTTTAATCTCCTTTCTCTTGTATCACAAAAATGAACTGTTATTTATATATGTAAAGTAATAAATCTCTAACTGAAAGAGTGGAGTATCAATTATGCCAGAGAGCTAAAAATAACATTGGTTGATTCACAAAGGCTATTCAATTCCCATTTTTTACATGGTGTGTGTGTGTGTGTGTGTGTGTGTGTGTGTCTATAAAACAAATCGGAAATATTTTTATCATTCATCTTGAGCTTACCTAGAAATTCTTTCTTATTCAAATATTGCTTCGATGTGAATTGCCTGAAAATTCTCATAGACAAAGATCATATTTATTTAGTTTTTGACACACTCTGTTTCCAAATTCCAAGCTAAAGGTAACAAAGAAAAATCAGATGATGGGTGCATTCAGTTGGAACACACTAAAGTCAGTCTAATTTCTAAAGATGAAAAGGTTAATGGAGTATGTTGTCTCATTGAAGAACTATAAGATTAAGGTTTTCTTTTCTATTAAATTTAAACCTGTAGTCTTGGTTTCCCAATATGTAACAAAAATCTGTTTAGTAGCCTAAAACTTAAATTTCATAATGTGTGGTGAGATGGAACCATTTTAAGTCACAAAACCATATGGATAAAATATAGCCATTTTGAGCTCTCCTCCATATACAATCTATGTCCATATATGGACAGCGATACAGACTATGATATCTCACAAGCACCAACCATAATATCCCTTTGTTCTTGGTCTTTCAATTATGTGTGTAGTGTCCTCAGGAGCCAATCATAATTAAAGCCCTTTCCTTTTCCTGCTCCAATTTTGAATTAGCCAATCACATAAATTGTAACCTTGAATTCCTCCTATCAGAACAAGATGCAGTGCTGCATTAGGGATAGAAACATGTGGACTCCCAACCCACATTTGCTTGTCTGATCCTGGCTGGTGGCACACCTTCTCACAAGTAACTGAGGTTGCTCAGTTGCCTTACTGAGTAACTTTTGAGCATGTATCTGATTTCTTGCAGCACCCTGATATTTCTCACAATACAATAATTCTGATTTTTAATTAAAATACCTATAATTTTTCTATATTTTCATTTAAAAGAAAACACAATTATTTGATAATAAATCCCTGCTAGAGCCTCCAGATCACAAACCTTACCCAAATCTGTAATATGGAATCCTTGCTCATAATAAATGTAATATAATGAAAACATCATTCTTCTTTTCTTGGTTAAACACTGCATGACTTTAATATATTTAATGAACAAACACAAAACAATGTCATGTGGTCTATTCCTTTTAAATTATAGCATGAACATAAAATATTGAGGAATATTTTACTCAACTTCTCTCTAGTTTGATTTGAAAAATGATTCCAAATCATATCCATGACCAATTATTGACATAAGTATAAGTTTAGAAATCAGGAGAGCCAATAGCAGAGTGCTTATATTTGAAAAATGAACCTTGCTAAAGCTTCCCCAAAAGAATTCACTCTATTCTAACATAGATGTTAGTATGTAGAAATGAATTGGAAATGCTTTATTCCTTGGAAATTAGAGGGAAGGATGGAATACAAAAATTTTATTGCGCACCTTGGTCATGAGCATGCTATGTCATTAACAGACCAAATATGTTTGTGTCTTTCCACAATATCAATTTTTATTGAGTAACAATCCATTCAGAATTTACACCACTTTCTTTGGTGGCAGTTCACTGAATATTTGCAGGTCACCAGGTAACCAGAAGCTGGGAAAATACAAGTTCTTTTATTCCAATTTTAATTTCTAATATCTACAACACTTTAGTCACACATCACACTTTACACAAATATGTGTGCGTGTGCGTGCATGTGTGTCACAGAAAGAATTAAGATGGCCATAGAGTTATAGAAAGCTGTGTGAAGAGCACAGGTAGACAGATATATGCATTCAGAGTCAAAGAATCACTATAGGTCATCAGAAAAGGATTTTAAGGAACTAATTCCACAGAGTTGTCAAAGCAGAAGCTCTAGATGGACAGCAGTTTCAATTTCAGAGTATCAATTTGGAGTGTCAGCTCAAGGTGTCAGCTTGGAGTTTCAGCTGCAGGCATGGGCTTTGAAAGGGCCATGCATGGTCATCATGGACAGGAAAAACCATGCTCTACTGAAACCCAATGGGAATGGAAATCAGAGGTTTGTCATTGGTGATTTTCCTGGGCAAAGCTTGTGATAAGGATACCATGGTGTGCAGTCAGGGTGCTCCCACTTTTATGGACCTCAAGTGAGGGGGTTTCTTCAGTTTTTTGTATGGTGTGTTTGATAAGCTTATGAACCTGGAGTTTTTCCTATCAGTTTGATATGCCCATCCATGCATCTGCTTCTGACTAATTCAGTATGTTCACAGGAGGTTATTTTTATTAGCACGATTAATTTATCAATTTGTGCCTTATGGTTGTGCTAGGCACATGGTGGTTGTTTACTTGTGTAAACAAGGTATAGAGTCATTCAGTTTCAACACTTAAAATGAAGTAGCTCATGGCAAACTACTGTTTTATTAAATGGAATCCCAGGTATAAGCATAGTCTAAGAATAACCCTTCTGCACAGCATGGAGTAATTCAGAGAAAGACAGACTGCTACCTAAAATCTTATTAACAATCAAATATTCTTTTCTTGCTGAGTGTTTTGGTTCACGCTGGTACTCATGTTTGAGGTTGTGCCTCATGGGTCTCCTCGACAAGTTGGGGTCCTGAAAGACGAAAAGGGGTCTTTGGAGAAGACCAAATGGGGTCTCACAGGACGAAGTTAGGGGTGACGGTCCACGGAGTCACTCCACCCAGACTCTGGGGGTAAGTAAGACTGCTCTGCTGGAACGAAATGCAGAACCCGTTTAATCCAGGAAGTACAGAGGCTTATGTAGAGTCCTCAGACCAATCACAGCCTCGAGGTTACAACCAATGAGGAGAATGGGAAAAGAGGGAAGGGAGGGGCTGAAGGTATAGGGAGTGCTTCTACATATCCCCCTTTTTACTCTTATTTGAAATGTCAGTGGGGCCTGTATGGCCGATAAGCAAGCATGTTGGAGGGATCTGTGATAATCTCCTCATAGGAGAGAATCATTCCACTGGATTTTCCAGACTCCTACATGCTGCATATGATGGGGGAGAGGCGCTAATGAAGCTGTAATCTGTCTTAGGTTGTGCCCCTCTGAGCATCTTACCTGTCATCAATTATCAGCTCATGCACAAGAGAAGGGGCAAACAAGACTGCACCTGGCTCAGGTTGTGCCCCTCTGCACATCTTACCCATCATCGGCTGGCCAGACTGTACGCACGTGCCCCATAATGAGCTCTCTCCCAATAGAAGGGGTGATGGGGTTGGAAGAGGTTGGAAGGAAAGGGGTTAGGATAGGCCGAAGCTGCAAAGCCTTGTGTTTCCAGCGAAGATGAGGTGGGCAAGCTTCTAACAGATTCTTGAGGGCTGTGATCCATGTGGCAGGAATTTTCTTGTGTTTCTGTGATTCCTTAACGATATGAAATGAGAACTTGTTTAGTTTAACAAAGAAAAGAACCAGAAAAAGGCTTAGAACACTGAGCCCAATGATACCCCAATTGGATAAATTTTGAAGATTTGTTGCACACCTTTTGAAGAATAGAAGGGTCAAAAAACAATATTAGCTTTAATTTAGGAACTCACAGAAGGGGCTTCTTACTTCAGGTGGGGCAGACTGTCTTCTTGAGAGAGGCTTGGATGAATATTCCTGGCTGGGATCCAAAGGGGCTTAGACTCTGTTGGGGGGAAGACACAAGCATAGCCTCACCCTTGTGTGGGCAGAGGGTGTGGGCCTTTCCATTGAAGGGTTAAGGGATCTTTCCATCACACAGAGGAAAGAGGGGTAGGGAAAGTAAATGGACCCCAGTGTCAGATTGCTGCATTGAGGCCTTGTTTGTCAAAAGTGAGGTAATTTAGGGTAAATAAAGCATCCAGCAATCTCAAAGAAGGGTCCTTCTCTGTAGAATCAAGTTTTTGAAGCATCTCCTTTAGAGTGCAATTGTTTCTCTCAATGACCGCTTGTCCCTGAAGGTTATAGGGAATCCCTTTGGTGTGGGAAATTCCCCAGGAAGTTAAAAATTCCTTCAATCTGAGGGAGACATAGTCTGGGCTATTGTCTGTTTTGATTGACCATGGGACACCCATGAATAGCATTGCTTGCTTTAGAGCCTTAATTACATGGGTTGCTTTTTCCCCTGTAAGGGCAGTAGCATATACAAGGGAGGAATATGTGTCAATTATCACATGTACAAATTTACATTTCCTAAAGGTAGGGACATGAGTAATATCCATCTGCCAGAGGGAGGTGGGCGTTAGCCCACGGGGGTTGACTCCCTGTGGTTGGAGTGGGCCCAGTGGTAACAATGGGCCATAAGAGGAGCATGCACGAATCAGATGTTTGCATTGTTCGATTGGAATTTCAGGCAATGGGCAATGAAGACTATCTACTGAGAGGTGAAACCTCTGGTGTAAGGCTCTATCTTGTTCTAGAGTGGACATCATGACTTTAGGCTGACTTAGAAGTTTATCAATAGAGGCATTCCCTTCTGATAGGAAGCCAGGCAACCCAGAATGGGAAAGAATGTGCATAATATACCATGGTTTTTCTCTAACCTCTAGTATAGCCTTAAGGGTAGCCATAGGCTGGTCAACAGGACAGTCTCCAGATCTAAATGAAGAATAAGCAATGGATGAACAGACCTTAACAGTATTTATGCTGTCAGAGATTATGTTAAGGGAAATGGTCTGATATCTTTCCAGCACCAAGATAAGTGCAGTTAATTCAGCCACTTGGACAGAATCAGAATGCCTTTGGACAAACTGACCATTTGTTACATTAGATCCCATTATAACATAGGCAAGATGGTAAATGTTGGCATCTGTGAACACACAAGGGGCCATAGGAATGGGTTTGCTTGAGGGAAAGGCATGAGTGGTCACTGTCAATGGAAGATCTTGTAGTCTCTGCAGTAGTTTAGAAGGAGGGAGATAGGAAAATAGCGATCCAGGAAATCCCTTCATCATTATCTGGAAGTCTACAGAAGTTTATAAGAGGAAGGCAATTTGTTCCTGGCAAAAGGGTACAACTACGGTGTCAGGTTCCTTATTAAAGATGGATCTAGCTTGTTCTCTGAGCCTCACAGCTAAGGCTATAATTTGTGAGGTGAGACTGGTGATTTTGTGGCAGGAGCTCCAGGGAAGGTGGGACCATAATAAAGGTCCGTCACATTGCCAAAGGATACCTAGGGGTAACTTTAGGGTGGAAAGCACTATGGCTGATAGAGGAACAGCAGGGGCAAATCTTTGAAGAAAGGCAGATGTGAACAGTTGATTAATTTCTGCCAACGTGCCTCTAGCTCCCGGAGAAAGCCCCAGAGCACGTTGGACGCCAGATATTGTTTGAGGTCGTGCCTCGTGGGTCTCCTTGACGAGTTGGGGTCCTGAGAGATGAAAAGGGGTCTTCGGGGAAGATGAAGTGCGGTCTCATGGGATGAAATTAGGGGTGACAGTCCGTGGAGTCACTCCACCCAGACTCCGGGGGTAGGTAAGACTGTTCTGCAGGAACAAGATGCAGAACCCATTTAATCCAGGTATAGGCAGTGCTCCTACATACACTGGTAATCCCAGCAACTTGGAAGGTTGAGGCAAGAGGCTCACAAGTTCAAGACCAGCCGCAGCAATTGAGGGAGGCCCTAAGCAACTTAGTGAGACCCTGTCTCAAAATAAAAAATAAAAATAAAAAGGTTGGTTTGAGAATGTAACCCAATGGGAAAGTACCCCTGGGTTCAATCTCTAGTATCAAATTTAAAAATAAATAATTAAAATAAATAATACTTTCTTATTTCAACACTTTAAAAATATTTATAATGTTTTAATTGGTAAATAATATGATTTTAATTATTCTTTGTGGTGGATAAAATTTTTAAATCTACAATATACAGGATACTGATACTATCATAGGCATTTAATATTCAATGTCAGGTACAATATTTTTGTCTTTAGAAAGATGAAATAGAATAAATAAGATAAATAAAATACCTAAGAGTTTAGTAGTGGTAATTTTAATAATTTTTAATCAATTTATTTACATCTCAACAAGCAACAGTTTTGACATTTTTGTCAGGGGCACATTTATTAATCTAAATATTCAAACAGTTTTATGGTTACTTTGTAAGAATAAAACCATTTCTAAGATAGCAGTTGACTTTCTCAAATACAAAAAGCTTTATTCGGTTATAATTTAAAATAATATACAAAATAAAATATAATTCAATTATTTCACCAGACCTCAGTGTGAAGAAAGCAGTATGTGAAACATTGAAATACAGTTACTATGGCAACCATGAACTTTGTAAAGTCAAAGTATCATTTTTGCTATAAAACTCCATAAAATCTAGACCTTAATTAGAAGCCTCCCAAGAAGTCATAACTGGTACAACTTCTTATTTTCAATTTTATTCATATTTTAATGATTACATATTTTAAAATAGTGCCAACTCTTCTGAGTTTAAAGCACTTATAGTCTATCTGTTCTCTAAGAAACAACCCAAAGATATTTGGATTCTCAGAATTAAATCAGATACTAAATAAAATATGTCAAAGAAAAAGAAATAGATTCTTCATACAGGAAAAGATTGATAATAAAATACTTCTGTATCCTTTTGAAAAAATTCTTGCATATCCAAATTTAAAAGAAAAATATTTTTGTTCATCTCAAACAAGACTTATATTAACTAAAGTAATGGTATAAAAATAAACAGTTGAAGAGATACATGAGGTTAAAACAAAGACTGGAACCATAGTCACTAATGCTTCTGGTCAGGACATTTTTTTTTTTGTTTTACTCTTATACAATATGTTCTAGACATCTTCTGAAAGACTAACACTACAACAAATATTTAATGCACTGCTATGATGTCTGGTATAGTCTTAGAACTAGAGACATGAAGGATAATATAATAAAAATCACATAATTTAAGACAAATTTGAATTTAGACAAGAAATTCTTAATATTTATAAACATGTTTTAGAATCTCTGAATAATCACTGCTAGTAATACATTAAAATAAAGATGCTCAAAAATACATGTGATTCAGAAATTTTTATGTAAGTATTATACATAATTAGTTAAATTGTATGGGGGGAACATTGTTCCAAACTGAATGGATTAGTAACAAATATTTTGAAACAAGACAGCTATAAGTAATATATCTTACCACTAAAATTTGCAAAATTTTCAGTTCAAGGAACCACATTATAAAAGGTAATATAAAAACAAAAACACAATAACTAACTGGAAAAAGGCAATAAATACTGCTGTAGTCAAAACAGGCTTTGTGTTCTGCATCCTTCACGCACAACATATAACTCTTCATCTAAAAGGTGTGATACCCATAAGAAGACCAAGAAGGATTGCTCAAAACTGAGTAGCCTACAGATTAAATTTATATTAAGTGAATTATGAGGCAGTTAGAGAAAATCCCTATGGGTTTTAACTATTATATAACCAAAATAGTTTTTCAAAAGTAATGATAAACCTGCTATGATATTTCTGAAAACACTAAATTTTTATAATTACACTGTCTTTCATTTCTATGAAATAACCATACCATACTGTAGACACTTGATCTAAGTTCAATATCTTCTTATATTGAGAAATGTTACTCAAGAAAGTTGGAAGAACAACAACAACAACAAAATAAAAGCAAACAATGTTTATATCCTTTTGATAAAATATATAAAACTGGCAAATGTATCTAATGGAAATCCAATAACTGGAAAATTAAAAAATTCAATAGATGTTATAAGCATAGTAGTGATACAAAATTTATAGGAAAGCAAAAAATCAATTAGATTTTGTCTAAATTGAATTAATCCAAATAATTAATTACAGCATTAAGAGCAAAAAAATTCATATATGTAAAATTTAAGAGCAATCAGTATATATTTTCAAATTACTAATTGAAAAATTAATAAGGCCATTGAAAGTCATGTTATAACTAATTGAAGTTAAATGTAATCAAATCTGTGGGTCATTAAAAACTATTATAAAAATATATAAAGCACTTTATTGTTTAAGTTTTATGATGTTTTCTATTACTGAAGTTACTCTTTATTTGAAAACTGAAAAGCTAGTAAGCTACTGCTAGACTGGTTTGCACACATTACAGGATTTGCCTGGTTCAAACCCTGTGGCACAGGAAAATGTAAAGCTATATGTAATGTTATCTGAATAGATTTTCTATGCAAATTCTGAATTTTTAAGACAAAGATAAATTTAAATTAATACAGAAGAAATGATCATACAAATAAACAATACTTTGATGGTTTATATTAACATAATCTGCATAATGAAGAATGTCTCTTTTAGGAAAAATGATCAGTATTTTAATATACAATAAGCAGCGATAGAATTTCAAAAATGAAGGTAAGACTTGTCTGGAATCCTTTAAATTTTTCTTTTTTCTGGATATAAAGCTTAAATATGAATTTTTCATATGATAGCCTGGTCCCTCATTTTATCATTCAGAGTGAATCTGCTGTAGATTCCAGAAAAGATTATCTATTACCATACTGCCACAGGATAGCAATTTATATTTTATTAGATCTAAGTTTAATTAAAATTGACCTACTGCTTCTTCCATTCACTGTTACAATTAGTCTTAATTAAGAAACAAAACTTGAGATGTGAAATAATTCAAGTAACTTATGCAAGGACACCTGAAGCTTTGCAAGGGAAAACAAAATTTTTTGCTTAATTTTTATGTTTTGTTGTTTTGAACTATTCATAATTTAATAACTTCTTCAAATATAAATTATTACTTGATAGATGCCTCCCTTGAAGAGCCTGGAATGGTCTCTAAGTTTCTACTACTTTTTATTTCCATAGTTTAAACAACAGTACTTTTATTTTATTATAGTAATTATTACACATATTCAAACATTTTATTATAGCAATTATTACACAAAAAATAAATAAATACATATATTAATAAAGACAAGTAAATATTTGAGACCTTACCTATTAAAATTATTTTTTCTGTATTTTGACATAAGCTTTCTAAGTTTATTTGCTAATTCTATAATGTGTTAATTTTATATTTACAAGTGCTTTCCCTGTCTGGTAAATACAAATTTAATAGGATGCAGTATAAATGAAAATTCTAACATTTTCTCCAAATTTCAGTAAAATGATCCAGTTTCATTTATTGAATATATCTAATATACCTACAGGCCTAAAACAATATATCTATCATAGAGTAAATTCCTATGTGTTTTGAGTTACTTTTTAATTAATTAAACCTTATGGTTTTTCTAATGCTATTAAAAATTAAAAATACATACTATAGTATAAATAATTTTTATTTTTAAAAAATGAAAGTTAAGGAATACAGACTCACATGTAAACACAAACATAAGCACTTAATTAATATTTTTCAACCAAAATTACAATTGAAGTAGTCTCATGATTTTAGGTTTCTATATAAAACAATGTTCAGATACAATTCATGTGCTTTTTTCTGCTCTATTCTTTGACTGCTAAACTGAGATTAAAGAGAACTCAAACTGGGCCATAATGCATGACTGTAATCCCAGGGATTTGGCAGGCTAAAGCAGGAGGATTGTCAGTTCAAAGCCAGCCTCAGCAATTTAGGGAGAAAATAACTTAGCCAAGAACCTATCGCAAATAAAATACAAAACAAGGAGGCGGGTGCTGTGATGTGGGTCAGTGGTTAAGCACCCCTAGGTTCAGTCTCCAAAACCACAAAAATAAAGAGAGAAGGGAGTGAGGGGAAAAGGGAAAAAGGGAGGGGGGAGGGAAGAGAGAAAAATCAATGTCAATTTTTTAAGGAATTTAAATCTTATGGACCTAGGATGACTGTTAGCTATAAAAACGAATTATCACCATGTTCATCATTTCCTATGATTTTTATCATGATCAGCATTTTGAGCATAATAGCTCCAAACTTCTGATTCTTGATAATATTTTGTTGTTTAGAAGCCTGTGAAATTCATTACACTTTCTGGATGCATATAGGGAATTTATACTCAATTTCAGGGCAGCAAATCTCCTTTTTCTCAAGCCCTTTGTGAAATCATCCCTTGAAATAGAATTAAATAGTCTACTGAGAATAGTAAAAGAAGTAAAGTATTCTATGGATTGAAAACTTTTGGCAAAGTCTAAACATATTAAAATTAAAAAATAAAACTTGAATTTAAATGCAGTCTAAAAATATG
Organism: Geosciurus inauris; assembly: GCA_004024805.1. Taxonomy (NCBI): domain Eukaryota; kingdom Metazoa; phylum Chordata; class Mammalia; order Rodentia; family Sciuridae; genus Geosciurus; species Geosciurus inauris. The sequence goes on along the minus strand of PVHX01009074.1, from coordinate 42,611 downwards.
TATTTAAGAAATCTATTTCTGGAAATACTTTTTAAATTGAAATAAAATATTATCTGTGGTATTTGAAGGTATTAAAAACAATTTGGTTTATTTTCCATTATACTTTCTTTTGGTCTTAGATTTATGTTGTGCTTTTAAAATATCAGATGATCTAACATATACGATATATCTATGCTCATGGAGAATTCAGTAATAACAACTATACTTGCTGTTGCTTTTTAAAAATATTCAGGCCAACAAGAGCCTCTTCTGATCATGCTATTTTATGGATGATTAGTTGAAGGAATACTTTGAGAGGTTTACATTTCTGAATAAACATTATTATATATTCAAGAATGGTTCATGTTAGGTCGGTTGGAGATCTCGCAGGGGGCAGACGCAGAGCGTACAACGTGGTGAGTTCCACGTGGCAGCAGCAGATGCAGGACATGCAGCATGGTGGATTCCACGAAGCTGCTGTGGGTGCAGGGCGTCGGTTTGGAGCAGCTGCGGGGAGCAAAGGAACAGCCTACCAGACACTGATATGTAAGCAGTAATGGCGCCTCTACCAATCAGTGGACTTTTCCCGACTCATTCTGGAAGGACTCTGACCTTGGTAGGATCCCCTGAACAATCCCAAGGGATGCAGGACTCTAGATACCTCCTCTTCCTATCTCATAGCCCCTTTAAGCCCTGCCTTAAGCCCTCCCCTTCCTGACTGGGCCCTTTAAATTTTCTTTATCATGGAACACTTGCGCCACTTTCCCGAACACACTCTGATGGGCGGGAGAGTTCAGCCGGAGAGAGTGTATTTCCAATAAAGCCTTGCCCAGCGGTTTTAATTCGCTGCATTTTGGTCATCTGGCTTTACAGTTCATGCATGCAATCAAGGACTTATTTATTCAAGAAGCCTTTAAAGTTTACTAAAATGATATGAATGTGTGTTATCATTCACAATCCATGGAAAGTTTCTCTACTTAATTTTCCCCACTTCTGCTCTAAGATAGCAGCTTTAAGTGCCTCTGTGTGATACACTAGTATTATGTGTCACTCTCCAGAAGAAACCACGGTTCCATGAAGGTGCTTGATGGATTGGCCTCACCATGTACTCACTATGATTAACATAACGCCAAATAATAATAATGAATATTTCTTGAGTGTTCCAATTACTGCATATTAATGAAATTGACTTTTCATAGAATTCTGCTTTTATGGAAAGATTTTAGATCAGAAGCCAAGTATGTGAGGAAAAAAATAGCTCTATGAATATTTGGTTATTTTCTTTATGACGGTACAAAATTCATAGATATATTGTGAATTATATACAGTTACTCTACTATAAACTCCATTGTTCTTCAGAATTTAATATGTACACATTTATAAAATATTGGTTCCTGAGTAATTACTGGTAATCACATTTAAATTATAATATTAATATTAAATAATATTAAAAAGTATAATATTATAATTATATGGTAAAAACTTAGAGAAAAATATAATAAACTCGTTTGAAATAACTGAGAGCAATGTTTTAATTAATCTGTTAATCAAATTTTTTTCTCTCCTCATATTTTGTAACACTGCTATATAATTACTTCATATTGAAATCACAATTTACCCATGATTTCAAACTAATGTTATACTTTATACATAAGAATGTTTAAGCAATACAATCTACCTTAGCTACTTATTGTCTTGAGTATGCTTTAAATGAGATTGTGAATTATTTAATTCTTCTTTGTATGTAATAAAATCTGCCTAAGTTTGATAACCAGCATAGTCATCCTATAAAGTAGTTTTAGGAGTGATTAATTAAAATAAATACCTACCAACAACCACAAAAACCTATTAGTTATCATTGAATTCAAGTTCGGACACAGTAATTTAAAGGTGTAATTTCAAAGCCCAAAGACTATGAAAAATTCATTTTTGAAATCATTATTCTTTTATAAAACAGAACATTTCTTCAAGTGAGAATTATTACAAAAGTGAAAATAGTGTCCTAAGTGCAATACAAAATTCTTTTTATTTTTTTACTGCCAATAGGTAGTCAGATTCATAGTCAATATTTATTTAATAGTTCAGTTCATTCCATTTTACTGACATAACAGGTACATGTATCATACAAAATAATTGATAATTTGCAAAACAGACATTTTTATATAAGGTTATCCTGAGGACAAAAGCTATCTTAGATAATTGTAGTTCTCTTCTACAACTTTCAAGAGTTTTAAAAGAAGTTTTCCTTATTTTGCTGAATCTATAAATATTTATTATTTTGGTACTTAATATAAATGGACTATCTCATCATTTATTGTTTTTATAAGAATATTATTTTTATACAAGTTTCTTTGATCAATGTCACTCATCAATAAAATTTAATTAATATTCAAATGTCTTATTTGTTATGTATATTATAATATATTCTAAAATTGAAAATATTATATAATCATTATAAACATGATATAGAAAACATAGCATGAAGTAATATATGTAAATATTAAATTCAATTAAACATAATTAAATATTAACAAGATTTTATTCCAGAATTGAAAAGTTGATACTAAAATTCTTATGAAAAAATAAATACCTAAGGATTAAGGATTATGTAGAGCCCTTGAGAAAGAAAATTCATTAGAAAGAAATAAGTCCACCAGGTCCCAAAATGTAATATATGTCACCCATAATTAGCAGTATGATATTGATAGATGAACAAGCTCCCAGCAACAGAATAAAACTGAGCACATATTTTGGTATGTGATAAAAATAAACTTATAATATTAATGCAAAGAAGCATTTTAACAATGCTGGGATACTGAGATAAATAAAATATAAAATTGAATTTATAACTCACATGTAAGAATAAACTGAAAATGAATAAAATTGAAATGCATAGTTAAACCTCACAAGTACACAAAGAAAATATAGATAAATTCTTTTTAAATGAGAAATGAGAAAAGACTTATTTGAAAATCTAGTTGCAGTGTGAAAAGAAAGAAGGCATATTTAATTATTCTTTAAATGACACAGCAAAAAAAAAAGTACTGTAAATTGAAGTCCCGAGGATGGGAGTGCTTTAAGAGGCTGTCTCTTGTAAGGATGATTTTACTGAAAAAAAGACTGTTTATAAGTTAGGAGTTCAATGTCCCTTGCTTCCCATATATCACCATTTCAACTTTCAGGATCTCATTTCTTCCTAATCAGTGTCTTCACTTGGATGATATATATCCTCTGAGGCTGGGAACTCATTGTATGAGGCACATCAGACATTTATAGAATAAGATTCTTGGTTTGGTTTTAGCCACTATAGCTTGGCTAGTGTTAGGAGCTAAAGGTATTTTTCAGGACAGACAGAAGATTTTAGTTCTTTGATATGGTGCTTAACTTAGAAATTTGAATACCTGAGCTGATCCTTATCTTTCCTTTACTTTGTCCAATGACATTAGAGGCAATTAAATGTCTTATTCCACTTTTGTTACTGTAACAAAACAACTGAATATAGAAATTTTATAAATAAAAGGTTTATTTAGCTCAGCGTTTTGGAGGATTGTTTTGAATTTGGCTACTATAAATAGGCATTAGTGTCTTTAATTATATTACAGAGCCAGTTCCCAAAACCAATCCAGAAAATTCACCCAATATAAGGGATTAAGAAGTAGGACAGAGGAGGCTGGACATAGGAAGAGCAGGAAGTAGGTTTATAGGCTGCTGCCAGGTTCAAAAGGGGGGCTTTTTGCCTCCATCAAATCACCTCTCTGAACCCCAAGTTCAGAAAGTTTTAGAATTTCATACCCAGTAGAAGTTCACACAAAAGCAGCTTTTTCACTGTTTTGGCCTCTGAATTCAGGCCAAGGACACCTTCTGTGAAAATCAGTGTCAGGAACAGGGAGAGTCCCTCTCCCCTTTCTTCCTACACGCTGGCTCCTCAGCACCTGACCATAGTCCTTTGAGATGCAAACGCCTATATGAAGGCTCCAGATCCAGCCTGGAGGCCTTGAGTGCCTTATCACAGTGTCTCTGTAAACATACTCGCTATCTGAAAACTGTTGTAGAAATTCTTGCTGATAGAATTCTTGCTGAATCTAAGAATAATTACGCTAAACAGAATTTTTGAGAGTGTGTGGAGAAGCTCAGTTATGGCAGGGGTCTTCTAGGTGGGGGTCTCTGGCCTGCTTCAATTATACTGAGAAAGTATACCATCTGTATGACATACTAAAAAATATAATTTGTATATTCTTTTAGGAAATTTTTATTCGGGTTACTTGCCCATGCTTTATTGTATTATCTGGTTTGGGTTATTATGTTGCTTGAATCCCTTATATATTTTGGATACTTATACCTTGTCAGATGAATAGTTTGCAAATATTTTCTCCTATTCTTTAGGTTTTCTTTTCACTCTGTTGATGGGTTCCTTAGCAAAGGAAGCTTTTTAGATTAATATAATCCCATTTTTAAATTTTTCTTTGTTTCCTGTGCTTTTGTGTCATATCAGAGAGAGAGAGAGAGAGAGAGTTTTGCATAGACAAATGCCCTGTGGTTCCCCTATATTTTCCTCAAGTAGTTTCAAAGTTCTTAGCATTGCACTTATGTATGAAGTGATAGATATATCAGTTATCTTGACCTGATCATTACACATTGTATACACTTATTGAAATGTGATACTATATCCCATCAATATGTAAAATTAGTCAATTAAAACATATTAATAAAAATTTAAAATTATTTAGATTTCACTCTTGACAATAATATATAACCTAAAATGAATCTTAGTAAAAGAAAACAATCGGACAAATGTAACTGTTATCATTCTTCACTTAGAAATTATTTCCAGACTTATGGAGGCTAAAACATATGTCAAATAAATGGACTAAAGTTTCCTGGGTTTGAGAAAGGCTGAAAAAACATAGAGTGCATTTTAGAAAAAATGGGGGGATGTTATGTCCACATTTATTTACAAATTGTTTAGTAAATTAGTACTATTAATTCTAGTGGAATAAAGGCAAAGCAAGGATGGAAAATGCCACAATTTGTAAATTTAAGTGAATAGTTGTAGAGGTTATAAATTTCAAAGTTGGCAAAGAGCCTTAGTATTTCCCTCGGTAGACCAGATTACACAGATTTATTCCTGCTAATGTTTCCCTGACCTTTTCACCTGGAGCATTTACTTTAGAGATGCTTGATTAATTTTTTAAAATTTTCCTCTTGAGATGTAAAACTGTTAAAGTCTCTCTCTATTCTTTTTTTTTTTTTTGGACCAGGGATTGAACTCAGGGGTACTCAACCATTGAGCCACATCTCCAGCCCTATTTTGTGTTTTATTTAGAGACAGGGTCCTACAGTGTTGCTTAGTTCCTTGCAACACAGTAGGAACAGCTGAGGCTGGCTTTGAACTCATGATTCTCCTGTCTCAGCCTCCCAAAGTGCTGGGATTACAGGCATGCGCAACCACAACTGGCTTTTAAAGTCTCTTGATAGTTGTTTAGTGCAGGAATGTCTTCCTCTAGGATCTTTGAGTTTTAACCATGAGGGAAGATACCATCCCTAATTTCTAAGGATGAAAGGAAATTAACTTCAGCTTATCTTGGAGCAAGACTGAAAGAGACCGCCATCACGAAGGTAGGAGAAAATGTGTTTTCTTTGAGTAAAGCTATTAAGAAATGCAGATGACTTAATCATGAAGAGAAAAAAAAATCTCACATTTACAAACAATGTGTATTGATCACATTATATTGATCCACCTCCTCCCTGACATTTTTTAGTACTTTAGTAGTAGCTCACCCCAGAATTAATACAAAACCAAAACAAAAATAAAAACAACAAAAATACTTCTCTCATGACTTCCTAATTTGAAAGACTCTCATTAATGTGAAAAATCACTCAGTATATGTGTTCTGTAATCTTGATGGGAAAATCTCTCATTTTTGTATCATCATCCCAACAGATTTAGAGTAGAAAAAAAAAAGTATTTTGACAATTGCCATATGTTCACAATATAACTTTTCTGAAAGATCAGTCACCTGCCTCCTGAGGAAACTTACTAACTATGAAGAGCAGATCACAAGCTGCTTTCATTTTATATTTTCCTTAAGGTTATTTTGAGGCTGCACATCCCATTTAACCTACTCAGTTGGCTATTTTATTTTTCTCTTTCCATATTTCCCATTTCATTTTTGCCTCATCTGTTCTCATTTTATATGCAAACTTTACCTGAAGCCCTAGCCTTGGCTTATCTATATTTCATGATCTAATAAATATTTTTGAAATACATCCCTAAGCTGATATAACAAAAAACAATCTTTGGTGCAATCTAATCCATATTCATCATCTGGAAAGATATTAATACTCCTAAGAAAATCATTAGAGTCAAGCGGCTTCTTTGATTGAAATCATATATGGAATGAGGAACTCAATGTGTGATGGTTGCTTTTCTCACAATTGACTTTTAAGAGGACTGCCTTAGTTCCTCTCTGCCTAAACCATGAAGTGATGGAAGTTCTTTTCACTCAGTAAGTATCAGTGAAAAAGTACAATATACTGTATTTTAATACTAAATACTAAAATCTGCACATTTATACCAGACACACATTGTTTTATCTCAACTACCAGAACTTAAAGATTTTGAAATTCTGCTCCTAGGTCAGTGATTCTATATTAGTAGTTCCTTATCAAGGGACCATGGAACAATGTAACTTCCAATCATCTCTAGTTCTGAAAAATCAAAATCCACAAAAGCTCGTGTTACCAACTACCCCAGAGCAGTTCAACTATTCAATCGTTTTTTTCATTATTCTCTTCCCATATTTCCATTTCTTTTTTCCCATGTATTTTCATTTTGTATTTTAACTACCTGGAGTCCTGACCTTGGCTGTTCTATATTTTATGATCCAATCAATGATTAGAAAAGGCCTCCAAACCTAATCTAACACAAAACCTTCCAGTATGATCTAGTACATAATCACCATCTGATAAAATGCACAAAGAATTTTCTTAAAATTGCTAAAGCTATTAAAACTTCTGAGAATTCCTTAATCTATTCTACCAGCTGTCCATCAACAACCCAATGACATTTCATTGTTCAATTATTTTCTTTTTCCATATGGACTAAAATTGAATAACTATTTTCTTTCTTCTAAAATTACCTTCCAGAATTAAATTGCAGAATTAGCTTTTTAGAAATCATTTTCCTTAAAGCAAAATTATAATGCAATTACATATTTATTTTGGGGTTTTTTGTTTGTTTGTTTTGGTGCTGGGTACTGGGGATGGAACTCAGGGGGGCACTCAAACACTGAGCCACATCCCAATCCCTATTTTGTGTTTTTGTTTAGAAACAGGGTCTTACTGAATTGCTTAGCACCGCGCTGTTACTGAGGCTGGCTTTGAACTCAAGATTCTCCTGCCTCAGTCTCCCAAAGTGCTGGGATTACAGGCGTGCACCAGTGCTCCAGGTAGTTAAAGATAAAAATTTTGAAAAAGCTTTTTATAATGTGATGCAAATATTTTACATCATCATAAATTCCATTTTAATCAGTTTTCTGTTTAAGGCCTTGTACATAAGTGACTACATGTATATAAGTACATTCATATGATACATTGATTCCAACTTCTTCCTAACCTTCCTCCCAAAGAAGATTCAGAATCTTCTTAAAAATCCAACTCTCAGAAGCATCCTTTTTAAGTCCTAAAACAAGGAATAAAAAATGGTTATAAAAGAATGGAAAGTTCAAATATGAAGAAGAAAGTGCTTTAATTTTAAAAGGTTAATTCAATCTACAGGAAGATTACAGAAATACTAAAAGCCACAGAGCTAGAGGATGGGGTTTAAGAGAGGAATGTTGAAGTAATTAAGATTGTTAAGAAAAGGTGATAGGCCAGGCATGGTGGCACAGACCTATAATTCCAGCAAGTAAAAGGTTGAGTTTTTCAAGTTGAGGCATAATTTTCCCAACACACATGAGTAATTCATTTATAAAATATATTTTGTGAGAGACTGGATTTATTGCATTTATTTATTGCTCCTTATTAGATAAAAGATTAATCTGGATAATTATACCTGACTTATTTCAAGATAAAAACAAACTCATATATTTGTAAAGGACTCCCCTTTGTGAGCACACTTACTTTATGGTAGATTTGGAGAAGGAAAAGATGATCCATCCAATGTGATAGGAAGATGTTATTGGAGAGTGAGAAAGTGAAGAGAAAGGACCCAACCTTTAGTTTGTTTTAAAATTTATTTTGCCAATCCATGTAAATTTTAGATTAAACTTAAAATTTCTACAAAAATTTGTTATGGTATTACTTGGAATTACATTAAAGTTGGATATCATACTTGTCAAATGGGGATTTTAATAATATTCATCATTTTTATTCATGAACACCCTCCCATTTATTTAAGTTTTTAATATCTATCTGCAATATGTTATTATTTTCAAGGTTGCATTCTTTCCCATCATATGTCATGAATCAAATTTACTATTATGTATTTGTCATGTTCATGTTATCGTAAGTACATTTTTTCAATAGGATTGTTTATTGCTAGTATACAAATAAATTTTTTTTGCATAGCAATCATGTATGTTGGTACTTTGCTTGTAAGTTTTTTAAATGAAATTTATTTCTCTCATTTGAAGAAAGTGAATAGAACTTGACAACCTCATGCTTAAGTGAGATAAGCTAGCCTCAGAATTAAGGATTGTATTTTCTAGAAAGAAATGAAGAAAAATGTATCTCATGGAAATTGAAGTAGCATAGAAGAGGTACAGAGTAACAAAATAAACTAAATTATGCTATGTACAGGCAGGTATAAATATATCACAATGAAGCCTACTAGTATTAGTAAATATAATCCAACAATAAAATATTTTTTAAAGAATTCAAATTAGAAATTAGGACTCAAAATAATAATAAAATGGAATTTGTGAGATTTCTTACATCTTTGAACAGCTCATTTGTAAGAAATAATCTAGTTCTAATATATATCCCATCTCACTATGCATTTATTAGATTTTATGTAGATAATGGCATTATTCTATTGAGTTTGCAGTCTTTATTTCTTGTCTTTAAATATTTGCACCATCCTATTTATATTGACCAAGAGAAAATCAAGCAAATTGTTATTGCTATTTTTAAGACTCTTTAGTTATATATGTCACAGAAATACAGAGTTGATCAGATTTAAAACAAATTGTTTTCTTATTCCATTTATTTTACTTACTTTATTGTATATTTTTACTCTTTTCTTTCACTACATTACTTTTATTCCATTTACCTCATTATAGAAAAACAATTTGCACAGTGAACACTAAAAGAGAAGGGAATTATGTTCTACCTCCTTGAAGGCAGGGTGTTTACATAAATTATTTGAGAGATTTTATATTTAAGATTTCGTTAGCCTCATTTCTTTTCTAGTCATTTTTATATGAGTATATATTCAATTTGTTTTTTACCTAGTATAAACATCTGCTAATCCACCATCCTTAACTAAAAGCTGGAATTATTTGCATTTATTTAATATAAATATTTTGAAGAATATCATTAAATTTGGACATATCATGTATATTATCAAGATTATATTCAGATGATACACACACACATACACACACACAGAGTCATTGACACCTTTCTTGTCCTTATTCAATGGATTTTGAATTAAATTTTTCATAATAGCTAAGATATAGAAACAACCTAAACGTCCACAAACAGAAGAATGGATACAGAAAATGTGGTATTTGTTCACAATGAAATACTATTTGCTCTAAAAAAATAAGAGAATACTCTAATTTGCATGTCATCATAGATGAACCTTAAAGACATTTTGGTAAATGAAATAAACCAGGCATGGAAAGAAAAATATCACATTTTCAATTATATGTGGAATCCAAAAAACTCAAACTCACAAAAGTACAGAGTAGAAATGTGATTGCCAGAGGATGGCATGATAGGGCACAGTGGGCTTGGGTAGATGATGGTAGATTAGAGAGGAAGAATAAGTTTTTGAGATCTATTGCACATCATATGTCCTTAGTTAATAATAATTCCTATTTTAAAAATATATAAAAGAATAAATTTAAAATGTATTATTACAAAAATGATATATAAGATGACAGATACACTAATTAGCTTGATTTAATTATTCCAGATGGTAAACAGGAAATAAAACATTACAACATTTTTTATGTATATCAAATGTATAACTAATCATTTTCAATTAAAATAGCTTTAACAAAATGTTTTTTAAAGTGAACCAAAAATAAATTCTAAAAGATCATAAGAAGGGAAGGAGAGATGGAGAAAAGGAAAAAAGGAAGACAGTCCCAGAAGTTTTAATTGGCCCACTAAGTGGCTTATTCCTGTGCTGAATTTCTAGCAAATCCAGGTGCTAAATGATTAAAATTTAGTTTGTGAGATATTACTTTTAAAATTCTCCAATTCCTTTTAAGCTTGACTTTTAAGCAAATTTTGAATCAGGTTAATGGTACATTCAACTTCAGTCATGATTAAAGTTCTCTTTGTCTTTCTAGAAGTATCTAAAAATATTATTACTAATCACATCATTATTTCCATAACCTGACTCTCATGATGATTTCTCATATTAAGGTGACTTTATTGCAAAATTTTTATAACAAAAATGTAGAATATTTCTAAGCATTGACATTTCTAACCCTTAGTTTTGTGACTTTGCTCCAGGTAGGGAAAGACTGTTTACAAATCAAACATCACCATGTTCTTTATGTTGCCACTTGTCAATTTTGCTTGAAGTTATGTGGGTTAGATGCCATCAATTATTTTTATTTTCACATTAGCAGTAAAATAAGATGTTAGCTATCTTTAGCAGTACTCTAACACATCTCCTGCAAAGACAATGTCTTCTTCATATACTCCCTGCAAGGGTCACATGAACTGAAACTCAACTATATTAACAAGCTACACAGAACTGATGTTTGTTTCTATCCACCATTCAATGCTTCTCTTTTAAAACAGGTCTTTCATTCTCCTATATCTCTTCTTTTTTATAACAAAACCTACTTTGTACAATTGGGCTAAGAAAGTTGAAAGTCACAAAGAGTTTATAGTTTTATTTTTGAAAATTCACTTCCCTTCTTCTGTTAATTTCAAATGATTAAGTTTTCCATCAAATATCCCATAAGGAATTCTCTCAAGGCTCTTTCCAAAGGTTTAGAGGTAATTTTTCAAAGCAACGGGGATAGAGCACACTGTCTAGCCCAACATACCAAAGATGTCCCATAGAATTAGTACCAGAAATTAATTATCTACTGTCCCACCTTCAAAACTACAATCCCTGTTTCATCCCATTCCTCAATGCTTCCAGTTATCTATGTCGGTAAGACAAGAATCTCACTTTTTTTTAAAGTTTCAGACCATTATATTTTTTTTGCATCAGTACAGAGTTCCACTCCTACACTTCATCACCTCTTATGCAAGCAGTGGTATCTCTGAGGAAGTATTTGAGCTACTCTTTGAGGTTCCTGGGTCCATGCTGTCCTGTCACTGCTTCTTACTGATAACCTTTGGCTTACTTGGGACTCTTAGATGCTGTTGCTGTGTCCCATGCTTCTATAGGGACGCACACCTCTTCCAAAGTCCACTTAAACCTCGCAATGCTTTATGTAACTTTACTCTCACTTCAAAAAATGATTTAAAAAAAATTTTTTTGGATTCTCCCTGTACCTATTATTTCAAAGTGATCTGGCTCAGGACTGGTTCACCTAAAAGAGAGAGCTAAGAATCCATTTTTGTGTTATGTAAAAGCTATCTGAAGAGATATATTCCAGGGCAGGTCGATCCTTCTACTTGGGGTTCTGCCGTCTCCATTCTCATCACGGCACCTCATAGGCTTCGTAGTTGAACACGACTCTGAATTCAAACCATTATATTCACTTCCCAGCCAGCAGGCCAAAAGCCTGAGTCAGGTTGTAATAGTTCTAAAAATTATTCAACAAAGGTTCATTCTACATGGATGTTCACACCTGGATGTTAGAAGAGGAGCAGACAGGCTTAAGATGACCTCTGTTTTGAACCTGGGCTCTAGAATAAATTATGTGAAGCAGAGGAGTCCAATGCCAGCCTGCAGCTAAGCCCAAGTGAAGAACAACTACCTAGACGGGTCCAGCCCGGGCCAGCTGAACGGTGAATCTCTTAGTATGAGAAGGAAATTCATACTTGTGGATTCTAGGAACATTTTGAAACTGTTTATTACAGACAGTAATAGTTGACTGATAGTTGACTTAATAGTTGACAGTAATAGTTGACTTCATCTTCCTGCACAGATTCCCTCCATCCAAAATTACATAACTAATACCACCTACCAGTGTGCTTATCTACAACTATAAACCCCAAGCAGTCCTCAAACCCTCTCACACAAGCCACACAAGCGGGTTATTCAACTTATTATTTTCCAAATCGTCATCTCTCAGGAACTATCATTTCTTTAGAAGGATGCACAGTTAAACCACAGTAGGAACTTAAGGAAATAGAAAATGTAACTATAAGACATGTATTTCGTCTCCTGTGCTCTCATTAACAACGTGCTGCTGCTTTACCTTTTCTCTCTTGGCCTGATTTTTTCAAAACTTATATCTGGAAGGCTCAAGTTATACAAAAAAAATGTTCTTAGGACTGGAACTCTTTACTATGCATCCTGGTTTTTTATTGATTGGAGGTTAGTCCTCACCAAAATGGCCTAAAAAATGTGACCCTAAACAAAAAGCACTGCTTCTCCTGCATCTTTCTTCGCTATGACACTGTGTGTTTGTTTGTGTTACTGTGGTAGTCTCTCTGTGTGAATAGTTGCTGGGTTATTTTCATTTCTGTGTTCTCTCTGGATCACCAGGTTAGGGATGAATATACATCTCTCCCTTTTGTTTTTTTCTATACTTTGTACAGTCTCTACAATGCATATTCATTGCATGTTACTGAAAAAAGTGATCAAGTGATGGAAAAACCTGCCAAGGCAGTTATAGCCTTCCATCATTATTGAGGTCATGAAGCAATTATTGATATTACTTTGCTGGCACTAACAACCAAACCAAGGCATTAAAATAGCTTTTGCTAAATCTGTCATGGCATTTTAACATTTTCATATATAAAGCCCAATGGTATTAGTAAAAAATTATTGAGACTTTAACTGTTAGTATCATCAGATTTTCTAAAGGCAAATTGGAAGGCCCACTTAAAAAGACAATCCTTTAAGAGTTAGTAAAATGCATTAATTAGCAATGTTCAGTTCTTGACCATTAATGCTATCCTTTATAAATACATCAGGAAATATTCATTTAATACTTCAGTAGTTTTACCATCTTTGCTACCTCATTTCTCATTTCATGCTGAAGAGTGCTAATTTCTTCCTTGATTAAACATTTGGTGTGGTAATGATAAGGAATTGTTTTAATTATGAGAACTCTTTATCCATAAGGACTTGATGTCTTTCTTATTTTGATTTGTATTGTCCTCCCAGATTGTACCATCATGTTGTTCACATGTCTCAGCCAAATGTTTATTTTTCTGAAATAATATTTAACATTTCTTACTTTAATTTAAATTTGTTTGATGAAGTGTATTTATTATTTATATTTTTGTTAAAATTGGATATGCAATAATTTATCAAATTAGTTTCTATAATTTGATAGTACCTAAGATCTACATTATATACTGCAGAGAATAGGATATTTGCTTTACTCACTGTATCCAATAGTATCATAAAATCATCTCTGTACATCTGCATAGTCATGTCCTTTACGTGCTACCTGTGATTTTTTTGTCCATAGTTGTAAATATATATAGTACACATCTACTAGTCTATAAGAAATTGAAATATTCTCAAATTACTTTTTTTGTCCCTACTAATACACAGAATGTGAAAGAAATAAGAAATCAGAATAATTAAGTTCTATGATTTCCTGGCTTTTTTACTTGCTCTTTATACCCCTGTCTGCCCCTTGCCTCCAATACCAGCCTCAGTTACTTTGTATTTTAATAAAAGTATTAAGTGATAGTCACTTTCATATAATTATCATTCTCCTTCTATTTCTTTATCTTCCATTCTTTTGTTCTTTCTCTTTTTGCTTTACTTTTTCGGCAAATCACCTTCTCAACTTTGTTGGTCCATGTTGGAAATGTTCTTTTCTTATTCTATGTTCTCAATTATTAAGATCATGGCCCCATATGCTCTAGGACAATGATTTTACATTTATATTGTAAGTTTAGAATTTGAGGATCTTCTTTTTTAAACAATTACCCTCCCAGTAACTGCTTTTTTTATGATATCCTGTCTAGTGGATGTCAGTAGTCACCTACCTCAAATGCTAGCTCTCTTCCTCCACCCCCAACATCAGTAAATGGCATCACCATCCAGATCTTGCAGAATATTGTGAATTTCTCCTTTCTGACATTTATATTCAACCCATCCAATCTATTTTACAGGGAATTTCTAAAACTCAATTCATTCATTTTTTTCCAAAATCTACATTTGAGCTAAATTACTACCATTTCAAATTTTTTTTTTTTTTTTTTTTTTTTGGTACCAGGGATTGAACTCAGGGGTACTCGACCACTGAGCCACATCCCCAGCCCTATTTTGTGTTTTATGTAGAGACAGGGTCTCACTGAGTTGCTTAGTGCCTCGCCGTTGCTGAGGCTGGCTTTGAACTCGCGATTCTCCTGTCTCAGCCTCCCAAAGTGCAGGGATTACAGA
>PVHX01009074.1:0-27819 GCA_004024805.1 Geosciurus inauris | reverse complement strand
TTCAAATTTATACAAAAGAAATATCCTCCTATAATTTATTACCTTCACTGTAGTTTTCTTATTAAAAGTTAAACCTGATTATGATTCACTGCAACACTAAGTTGATTTGTTGGCTTCCGAAACCTCATATGCTGAATAATAAGTTTCCTGCCAAATCTCTAAAGATGAGTAGATCCTTCCCTTGCCATGTTGTGCAGTTATTCTATCACTCTGTATGCTCCAGAAGTAGCAGGCATTTATGTGTGTATTTTAGCAAGCCATACCCCTTCTAGTTTCAAGTACTACCCACAATGAATCTTTATCTATTTAATTTCTATTTATTCATCAGTTTTCACCACAAAATTCTTTACCTCAGGGAAGATAAGAGCAAGTAAATATGCAAGACCATCATCATCATAACTTGGTTCTGAAAGGATGGTACAATTAAATCGGCTACATGTTAGTTGTTGCTATAGTTATTATTAATTATCTATGTGTCAGACACTGATTTAGGTACTTTGGATGAGTTATCCTTTTGAGGTAGCTATAGATATAAATATTCCCATAACAGATATTAAAAGTGAGGCTTATAGATAGAAATTTGTCAAAGACTCATAGTTAACAAGTAGGATAGACAAGACACAATTCCAAGAGCCTGAAGCAGGAGGATCCCAAGTTTGAGGCCAGCCTCAGCAATTTAATGAGACACTATCTCAAAATTTTAAAA
Source organism: Geosciurus inauris (assembly GCA_004024805.1). Taxonomy (NCBI): domain Eukaryota; kingdom Metazoa; phylum Chordata; class Mammalia; order Rodentia; family Sciuridae; genus Geosciurus; species Geosciurus inauris. Next base: position 27,113 of record PVHX01009074.1, on the reverse strand, counting down.
AAATAGATAAATAAAATAAAATGGGCTGGGGATGCAGTTCAGTGGTAGAATACTCCTGGGTTTGATCCCTAAAAATTCCAAAAAGAAAAGTAAGAAAAATGAGGCAAATTCAAACACCTGGATAATGCAGCTTATGTGCCTCATTATCATGGAGCCTCAGAATCTGGATTATTAATTATTATAATTATTTCTTTGGCCATAGTGGGGATTGAATCCAAGGAAGCTGTATTACTGAACTACATCTCTAGCACTTTGTTGTAACTTAGTTTGATAAAGGTTCTCCATTAATTGGGAGGCTGGCCTCAAATTTGGGATCCTCCTGCATCAGTCTCCCGAGTAGCTGGGATTACAGACATGTCCCAGTGCACTTAACTCAGAATCTGGATTCCACTGGAACTCTTAAAAGCCAGGAAAACACAATCTGTGTCATGATATCCTCTGAAATATTAACATTATCAGAGCTAAAATGCACTTTAAATAATTTTAGATAATCACATACATCAAAAAATAATTTCTATTTTGACAAGACAATTTTTTGTGTGTGCAGATTTATCATCATCTTCTTGTTCTGGACTAGCAAAAAACATGTCAACTTACATCTGAGAAAAGGCATTCAATTAGAATAACAGCATGTTCAGTTTTTCTTTTAATAACGTTTGTTTAATGATGGAATAAATTGTGTTTTTCTTTAGTGGTTATATACCTGTCTCTGTTGTTGTTTAGGACCTAAATTAAAAATTAATTACAAATAGTTAGCAATGCTTTATCTAGAAAATATTTGCTGATACAGATTTGGTTGCTGTAATTATTCAAAATAGTACTCACTATAGTGTTATTGTTCTGTGTTGCTTTAAAGGAGGATTTCCACTTCCATAATAAATAGCATTGTAATTTTTCCTTTCAAGAAGCTGGGATATTGTAAACAACTGAGTAGATGTGAACATGTTTTCCTGAACCTTTGTGGCTTCTCACGCTTCTCTGATCATGCAGACTCTGGAGATGTGGGGACTCAACACACATGTTACTTGTTTTCTATATTTGCTGGTAGCCCATTCATGTCAATTTTCTTTGTGTTCCCATTCTATAAGTGAGCAAATACTTGTTTTATTTAAACATATGTGACCATTAAGAAGTAGAATAAATAAGCCAAAGAAATCAGGCGATGTGGCTTATGCCTCTAAATCCCAGTGGCTTGGAAGTCTGAGGCAGGACGAACATGAGTTCAAAGTCAGCCTCAGCAACTCAGCAAGGCCCTAAGCAATTTAGTGAGATCCTGTTTCAAAATAAAAAGGAAAAAGGGCCTTACTGAGTTTCTTAGTGTCTCGCCATTGCTAAGGCGGCTTTGAACTTGCAGTTCTCCTGTCTTAGCCTCCCAAAGTGCTGGGATTACAGGCGTAAGCCACCATGCCCGGCTCAGGGTTATGATTTTTGTTAAAATATTTTCTGACTGTTTAGTTACAACCACAGGCAAATCTTCACCCATCTTGAGGAGTTTGTGCCAGAATTTAAAATCACACATGCTGTTCTAACACAAAAATCCTGCTGTAAGAAAGTAAAATGTCATTTCAACTAAAGAGTGAGAGCATTAACATAAAAGCTGTGAATTTTGTAAAGGTGCATACACTAATGAGAGTTAAAATCATCTTTATTATCTAAGAGTATGGATGCTGATCACAAGTTACTGTTATTGTATGCTGTGATTTAATGATTACTGAGAGGAAAATGTTTTAGAGAATATTTGAACTACCATACAAAAAATTTTTTCCTGCAACTTTCTGTAACTTGTTTGGTTTCAATTTCTTACATAAGTCAATTGGTTAGCTCAGTTTATTTGACTAAAATCTTCTGCAGTTTTAATATTTGTGGTAATTACCTTTTTGTTGTTCTTCTGGTGATATTTACTAAAATGGGAAATTGTGCTTCTTTTTAATCTAATAAAATATTATGCATATTTCAATGTAATTTTCCTAACAATTTATTTATTCAGCATTAGGGGCATTTTTCAAATAGGTAGCAAAGATAAAAGACACATATACCTACCCCATGATTCACCATTAAAATGCCACTGTACCTATTTCATCACCTATCTTTCTTTCTGGAAATCCTTTATCTATCAACCAGCATATCAAATTTTTAAAACATCTTTTAAAGTAAATTGGCAAGATCAGTCATCTTCTACCAATTTCACATTAATCAGAATTCAATGTGTATTTTTCAAGGTAAAATTTACATTTTTGGAATTACTTATCTTTAAAAGTATTTTTGCTGCATTTTAAAATATAATGTACCTATGTAATCAAAATTAGAGGAAGATGAACATTAGCTTTCACCATTAAATTTTCCTAACACCTATGCTCAACCTCCAGGTACATAGTCACTTTGCAGAGTTTATACAGTAATTACTATTGTGTATTCTAGAATTTCATTTAATTTGACTTACACTGAATTCACTCTTTAATAAGTTTATCCATTATGATGATTTTGAAAATTCATCCAAGTTTTTAAATGTGTGTGTAATTTATTACTTTTAATTGTAGATGACATTGCATTCTATGCATACACCATAGCCTGTTTATCCATTGATGGACATCTGGTCTTCAGTTTTGGTTTGCTATGAATAAAGCTGGTATGTATTTGCACAAGTAATTTTCTGAACATAATATTGTCTTATTTTTGTTTTCGTTTTTGTTTATCCTGAGTAAATATCAAAAAGAGAAATTACTGGATCTCATAGTATGAGAACAATTTCTAGAACTATTTTCAAAGTACCTGCACTATTCGTATAGGTATAGGAGGAGTTCTGATTGTTCTACAATCTTAGCTATATTTATTGCAATGTGTGTGTGTGTGTGTGTGTGTATAGAGAGAGATGACTAAATTTATATGTATATTTATGTGTATTATATATATCATATAATTTTATATGTATACATATATATAAATTTAGTCATTTCTTATGGGTATATAATGGTGTCACATTGTGATTATAATTTGCAATTAATTTTGTTGGTTATGTTGATCAATTTATCACACGTACATTGGCTATTTATAAATTTTATGAAATGTCTCTGAATCATTTGCTAATTTGGTGTTTTTTAATTTTTTAGATATAAGTAGTCTTTGTATATACTGTTTTGTTCTAACCTTTTATCAGTTGATATGTAAATAGTTTTCCTTTGGTTTATTTTTAGGGTTAGTACTGGGGATTGAACCCAGGAATGTTTAACCACTGAGCCAAGTCTCTAAATAAAACACAAAATAGAACTCAGTGGTCTAATACCCCGAGTTCAATCACACCAACAGAAAAATAAATAAATAAATAACCCTGAACCAATTTGTTGATGATGACATTCTTCAGAATTGGATATGTTTCAGACCTAATTTTTTTTTTTACCAGAAATAAATCAGTACCTCCACCCAACACACACACACACTCTCACTTTAGTTTTAGCATCAGAGAATTATCTTGAATAAGAAACCCCAAAAAGCATAAATCTTTTTATGTAAAATATTGGACATATGCTTCTATCATCCCACTATTCTCAAAGAAATATTTTGGTACTGACTTTCCTTATTTTCTTAAGCAAATATTACTTAATACTTTAATAATTTAATTGTCAAATTGATTGAATTGACCAGCACATCTCTGACAATAACATCTGGTGAAGTTTGAAGGTCTTAGCCCTTCAATACTATTATTACAAAACTGCATCCAATATGAACAAGAGTTCAACTGGTACAAATGCCTTGGTTCTTATCTTTATTTTCTTCACTTTTTGGAATTTCACAGCCACTTTCTGGCTTCCAACTACCACTACATTCAGAAAAGGTTCACAATTTAAAAAATACTTTTGTATCTATATATTTAACATAAAATACATAAAACACATACTCATTATTTTAACAAAGTTCAAGCATAGATAAAATGACTTAAAATGTGAAAAAATATAAAAAAATACTTACACTGTTTCAGATTTTAATACATGTATCAAGTTAAAAAACTAAACTGAAAAAGACCCTGAATGTGTGCTTGTAGCAGACTTAAGGGAACTAACTCATTATGTCAGTTTCTCCATATCCAACAGGGTCTATGCCCTGTTCAATGAAAGGAATCCATTGATAATGCACTTGGATATTGCTACAACATGTTTTCATAAAATTTCTAATGTATACTGTCAGTGTCTGTACTTATCACATTATAGCCTGGTAACAAAACACATATTAAATAGCAATATTTTGTGACAAAAGTAAAACTGACTGTGAAACTACACTGAAGGGAGGCTAGAAGTACCTCTTTACCCTGTAAGCCACAGACAACAAGATCATTTTGGAATGAATACATAGTGTAGTGATGCACATTAAAACCTTGTAAAGTTATAAGTAGAAACCTATAATTTTATGCATTGGATGCACTTTATTAAGCTTAACACAGGGCACAGTAGTACCATTCTAAGAGCCTCTAAGAGCCACTGTAGCTAATTCAGTGATTAGAATAAGTGAGAGACTACAGCAGTTGACAAGTACCGTAAAACATGTTCTCATTTGCAACAGAGTCAGATTGTGCCAAAACTAAAGCAAGGAGAACTGAAGTTTGTAGTTTGCAGGTAGTTTGAAAACAGACTTAAATTTTCTCTACCCTGACATTTAAATATAACAGTAATACTTTGACAGTAAGAAAAGAAATGGAGCTTTCAGAAGAAAGTAAGAAAAAGGGAGAAAGGAAGAGGTTAGGAATGGAACGAGTCTAAGTTTTGTTAATGTGAACAGATTAATTTGGGAAAATTATTAATTGGGGAAAATAATAAATTATTTAGGGAAAGTAACAAGAAATTTGGGGAGAATATTATCACATCATGATCTTACTTCAATATGATATGCTATTTGACTTAGAAAAGCATTATAGCACTTAGTACTCTAGATTATAAGTAATATTTTTTGTGCATAAGTCATAGGACTCAGACACTTTGATGATTCAACAAAGCTGACTTCCATTTGTATCTAGGATCATCACCTCATGATAGTGAACAAAAAACCGAGAGGAACTATGCATGAGAAGAAAAGCAATGTTATGCAGAAAAGCAAAGGGCATATTCCAGGTTTGGTGATCAGATGGGAAGTGTCTTTGAATATCCTCATTTCAGGCAGGGAAAACATCTCCTTTAAGACAAATCATAAACCTAATAAAAGATGCTTGAAAAGATATAAACTTGTTTAAGTGAAGATTTTTGTGTTTATATATTGATATATATATATACATATGTATATATATCAATGGCTATAGAAACACACAAAAATAATTCTAGGCAGAATTGAGACATCTGAAATGTTTGACCATGAAATACTAAAAGAATGAATATTCTCCTTTTTTCTCATTGTATTTCATCAGCACATCACTAATTGATTTTAACCAAACATAAAGTACAATCTTTGGTTAATCCAGAACTGGGATTTTTGCCAGGTTGCTCTGACAAGGAAACAGAAATGACTGAACTTCTGTAATTGAATCACCAAAGCATCGTTTTAAACAATGAGTCATGTAATTTAAATCAAACGTATTCGCAATTTTCTTGACAGAGGAGGAGAAAATAATTCATTGTTAAATAAACATTAAAAAAGACAAAAGAATAGGCTTCAGTAAGAATAATGGAAGGATATGAGGACACAGATTTTTATACTGATATTTGGGAAGTTTCAAGTTGTGTTAAAATTAAAGATTAATGCACAGGAATGGACTGATACAGGAAGATCAGGGGAAAAGAAGTCTAGTATTACAAAATTTACCCAGATTTGATAACTATACTCATATATGTTCAAACACGTAGAAGGGCTCACAAACTATACAGTGTATACTTACTGTTTTAGGCAGGTGTTGTATCACCACGACCAAAATTCCTGATAAGAAGAACTTAGAGGACAAAGTTCATTTTGGCTCATGGTATCCAAAGTCTCAGTCCATAGAATGCCAACTCCATTGCTGTGGGCCTAAAATGAGGTAGTACCTCATGATGCCTCATAATGGGAGGACCCAGTGGAGCCAGGCTACTCAGCTCAGATCAGGTCAGGAAGCAGAGAGGGGGTGGGAGTTTCACAGGAAAGACGCACCATTCCAGGGAAACCACCCCACCCACAACCACAGTGATCAACCTCCTTCAGCTACAGCCTACCCACCCAGTTAACACCAAGTCATTCAAACTATGATGGATTCACTAGATCACAACACTCAAAATTCAATCACTTCAAATTTCTGCATTAACAGAGGAGTTTGGGGAGATATGGTTTGGATATGTGATGTTTTCAAAAGCTCCTGTGTGAGAAAATGCAAGAATGTTCAGAGATGAAATGATTAGATTATGAGAATTCTAACCTAATCAGTGAGTTAGTCCATTGACATGAATTAACTGGGTAACTGTAGGCAGCTAAGTTGTGCTTGCAGGAAGCAAGTCACTGGGGACATGTCTTTGGGGTTTGTATTTTGTCCTTGGTATACAGAGCTCACTCGCGCGCTCTCTCTCTCTCTCTGCTTCCTGGCTTGTCCTGAATCGAGCTGCTTTGCTCTGCGATGCCCTTCCACCATGATGTTCTGCCTCATCTCAGGCCCAAGGTTATAGCATTGGCCAACTGTGAATTGAACCTCTGAAACCGTGAGCCAAAATAAACTTCTCCTCCACATTGTTCTTGTCAGTTCTTTTGGTCACACCAATGAAGAAGCTGACTAAAACAGGGGGCATCTCACATCAAATGACAATACGTACATAACCCTTGTAGCTAAGCAAAGGGTCTGATAAAGCAAGAGAGAAGAAAAGTAAACATCAGAGGTCTAAGGAATATCCAGGATCAAGCCACCCCTATGTATTCTATGTATTTTTATTTACATAGAGAATAAATAGTTAGACTTTGAAATGAACCACCAAGATGAGCTGATGAATGCTTTTTCCATAAGACCTCTGTGTCTATTAGATGGAATTAGCTTCCGTCTAATTCTTTTATGAACATGAAATCTAGCTTTCAGAGGATTCTGTCCATAAACATACCAGGTCTGTGTGTCACCAAGAAAGTTTTGGACTCTAAATAATGCATCATGAATCTTCAATTAACTCATTAGTTAATTAGCTAGTTAGCTTATTAGTCAAGCCACATTCATTTATTTTGGCCAAGTGTCAAATCCAAACTCACAGACATTCTGAGGAGTATTAGACACATATCTGCTAGTTATGCTCTAAAACACCTCTGTTGTAGAATGATCTGCCCCTGTACAGCAAGATCTTGTTGAAGTTATTTGCCTTTTGATGAGAAGTTGGATAAAGTTGTCAGCTGGTAAATTATATGAGGCAGTATCTATCTAGGATTTGGTGATGAAGAGATGAGATGACATTAGCATTAGTAGTTTTGGTAGCAGTCTAAGGTGCCAGTGCTTTTTATGCAGGCATGTAGTCCTATATTTATTCAGACATGACTTGGAAAAATGAGAAGAGAGCTTATTATGACTTACAAACTCAAGGTCTATTATCAAACCTTCAATATTCATTCAGAGATTTAATGTCACATCTTTACAATTATTCATAAAAAAATTGAAAAATTTCTCATTTACCAAAAATGTATTCCCTTGAGTTAGAAATTAAGACATGCCTAGACATTCCTAAATAATTTTATGTAAAACTACCATTATTAAATGAGAGCTCAGTAAACTACTTTGTAATATAACATTGCATTTGTAATTATAATTTTATTAACATAGGATGAAAATATCAAAATTTAAAAATTAAATGGCAAATACATAAGTTTTGTTGTTTTAGTTTTTAATGTTTGGTTACCTAAGTCCTGACCTAAATCTCTGTGGCTTAACAGAATCCGAAATTTAGCTTAAAAGGCAAATATCCCTTGTCCATTTAAGCTACACACTTGGTTTAAATCAAAAGTGATTTGGTAACAGAATCCGAAATTTAGCTTAAAAGGCAAATATCCCTTGTCCATTTAAGCTACACACTTGGTTTAAATCAAAAGTGATTTGGTAACATTAACAGCAGAAGAGTTGCAAGATAGAGAGTTTCTGTGTGTATTTTGTGTTGATTGGATAACCATGAACTCATTCAAACTCAGGGAAAAGCTGAGTGATGTCAAGCAGTTGGCAACTGTGAAGACTGATCAAAAGTACTACCTCATTGCTCCAGAGACAATGACAGGAACTCATATTGAATTTGGCAGGTTTACTGACATTAGCTCTAATAAGACCACATTTCAGTGCAGTCACACTAGGCTACAAACTGAACTGTTCCCTGAGTGGAGTCCTTGAGGAGGAGATGTGATTCATGTCATCAGATACTGCACAGACAAGCAATGAGTAGTTACAGCTTAAATGAGATGGAGTAGACATGCTTTCTTCCCTCCATAATCTTCTTTGAATTGCATTTGTCCAAAACATTGCAATATTTCAAACAAGAAAAACAACTCAAAATAAGTTCCTTGCAAGATGCTGGATACTCTTGGGAGATCCTGAGTCATACATTGTGCTTCCAAACTCACAGGCCTTGGGAAGCTATTTGTACCTAGGCCTTCTCCCTTATGACTCTGGGGCCTTAGCCTTTGAGCATAATATAACATTAGAAATACATAAAAACTACATAACCTAATAGAGTTCAGATACTCGAATGTGTGATGCTGAAAGAAAACATGGAATAAAAATCCCGGTGAAAATACCACACACTGAAGGTTGCCATTGAGTTCAGCCCTAATTAATGAAGAGACTGAAAAGGAGAGTCAGAGAAGGACTAGGGCATTGCAGAGAGCATCAAACGAAACAAAAACATGAAAATATGAGAGACAAGATGTGTCATATTTTGTAAGAAATGCCTGCTCCAAAGGGAATTATTTGTAATTTAGAGCTGCAAATCAGAATTAGAGAGAAATAGAATTGGGTATATCATGCCATGAAAGATTGTTAAGAGTCTTCAAGTTGTAAGAAAATTTTGATCTCAGCTACACAAAGATTAAAAAAAAATTATGAATACTTTAAAAGTGAAAAGAAAAGATCTTATATTTTAGGGAAGTTTAATCATTTAGTATAGTGAAAAACTGATTATAGATTAAAGAGCCAGGAGTTAAAATGACCATTACAAAGCTAATGTGTCCACCTGCCTTCTGCTTTAAGTATAGGAAATTATCACCAAAAATGGAACATAAAATAAACAAAGAGTGATGTATAATGAGTTATTTTTAAAATAAGAATATAAAGGCTTCATTCTTATTTTCTCAAGTATAATTTAAATATGAAATAAATGTTAGTAAAACCTGAAACAACTTTTCTTTAAATTTGTCAAATCTCCAGAAAAAAAAAAAAATGTTTACTTTCATTGTTGAAAGACTGCACACATCTTTTTTTCAAAATTCCATCCAGTTTTTATTTAAAATTTTCAATCCATATTTTATACTATTTGTCTCAGTTCAAAGAGTTAATCGTACTATTTTTCTATGCTACTTTTGGCAAATTTAAGTATATTTTTAGAAATTCTAAAAAGAATAGTATCATAAATCTCAGTTTCTCTATTATACAGCTTCGGTCATCTTACATGAACTACCCCTCCACTAAACACTGTCTCCCTGTTTAGATATTATTAATATTTTTAGATTTTTTCTAAGTGAGATTTTACTACCATATCTCATTTATCAACTTTGATTATACCACGATTTTTTATTTATCTAGCTTTTTAATATGTCACTTTTATTTAAAGAGGAATAAATTGTTTAATTTTGACGAGAGTTAAAAAATATGAAATGCCAGATATTAACTCAGGAGAGGATCTACTGACAAGTTAGCAAATCTTGTGTTGAAAGGATGTTATTAAGTGAAATAAAGAGGATTGAGGTCCCATTCAGAATCTTTAAAGTGGCACTGAAACCTTTTGATACCCGTCCTTTGCCAACGTGCTTTAAGTCAAATCAGTCTAGTCACAGAACTATATATCATTAAAGTAAACTGTCTACATTAGTCTATTTCTAAGATGATCAAAGAGGGGTACTCTCTTCCCATTGCTCTGTGCATCCTTGTTGGTGCCATGGCCCTGAGCTAGCCCCTTCTAATTTTCTAAACCTTGTGGGGCCAGTTAGGCAGGTAGCATTATATTTGCCTGGAAACAAGGTACCATATCAATGGTACCTAGAAGAAAATCTAGCATTACCACCCTAGCAAACTGATTTTTTAAAAAAAGTAATATATGACCTCCTGGTTCAGTTGGGTAGGTCATATGCCTCTAGAAATTTGTCAGTGTCTTCAGGGTTTTCAATTTTACTGGAGTATAAATTTTCAAAATAGTTTCTGATTATCCTCTGTATTTCAGTAGTGTCTGTTGTGATATTTTGTTTTTCATCACAAATTTTAGCAATTTGGGTTTTCTCTCTCCTTCTTTCTCTTCTCCTTTCTTAGGGTGACTAAGGGTTTGTCAATCTTATTTATTTATTTCAAAGAACTAGCTTTTTGTTTTGTCAATTTTTTGAATTGTTTCTTTTGTTTGTTTTGTTGATTTCAACCCTGATTTTTATTATTTCCTGTTTTCTACTTCTTTTGGTGTTGGTTTGTTCCTCGTTTTCTAGGGCTTTGAGATGTAGTGTCAAGTCATTTATTTGTTGACTTTTATTTCTTTTAATGAATGAGCTTAATGCAATGAACTTTCCTCTTAGCACTGCCTTCATGATGTCCCAGAGATTTTGATATGTTGTGTTGTAGTATTCATTTACCTCTAAGATTTTTTTTTATCTCTTCCCTGATGTCTTCTGTTATCCATGCATCATCCAATAGCATATTATTTAGTCTTCAGGTGTTGGAGTAGTTTCTATTTTTTAATCTGTCTTTGATTTCTAACTTTATTCAATTATGGTCAGATAGGATGCAGGGAGGTCATACACAAATTAAACAGATCAATTTCAAGCAAGGAAATAGAAGATGCCATCAAAAGCCTACCAAACATGAAAAGCCCAGGACCAGATGGATTCTCAGCCGAGTTCTACAAGACCTACAAAGAAGAATTAATACCAATACTCCTCAAACAATTTCATAAAATAGAAAAGGAGGGAACCCTTCCAAACTCATTTTATGAGGTGAGTATTACCTTGATACCAAAACCAGACAGAGACACATTAAAGAAAGAAAATTGCAGACCAATATGCAATTTGGTCTGATGAACATAGATGCAAAAATTCTCAATAAAATTTTGGCAAATTGTTTACAAAAACATATTTAAAAATTACTGCATCATCATGATCAAGTTGGGTTCATTCTAGGGATATAAGATTGGTTCAACATACAGAAATCAATTAACATAATCCATTACATCAATAGACTTAAAGATAAAAATCATATGATTTTATCAATTGATTTAGAGAAAGCATTTGACAAAATACAGCACCCTTTTATGTTCAAAACACTAGAAAAACTAAGGATAGTAGGAACATACCTCAACTTTCTAAAAGCTATCTATGCTAAACTCAAGGCCAGTATCATCCTAAATGGAGAAGAATTGGAAGCATTCCCTCTAATAACGGAAACAAGACAGGGATGCCCTCTTTCACCACTGCTATTCAACATAGTTTTTGAAACACTTGCCAGAGCAATTAAACAGATGAAATAAATTAAAGGAATACGAATAGGAAAAGAAGAATTCAAACTATCATTATTCGCCAATGATATGATTCTATACTTAGAGGTTCCAAAAAATTCCACCAGAAAACTTCCAGAATTAATAAATGAATTCAGGAAAGTAGCTGTATCCATACTATTCTAGAAGTTTTAGGAAATACATACAAGTAAACATTAATAAATCAACTGCCAGAAACAGAGTTGCACCTTAAGTATAATCTGACGGAAGGGATACTCTACTAGTAATTCATATAAATATCTGAATATGAAATAAAAATCCAAGGATCTTGTAAAAACTATATTTTTCAATTAGTTAGATCAAAGAAAAATGTAGCCTCATCATTTTATTTTAATATGAGGTCTTCTCAGCAGGCATTTATGTCCACATTAGACATGAAGGCATTAAGTACCAATGACAGCCAGATGTCATTAAATGTTATGTTAATATAATTTATTTTCTTTAACCTGATGACAGCCTCCCAAACATACTTCTGATTAAATATATCTTTCATTTGTTTTCTGTAATGAAGAAATGTGTGGTTATGATCACGGATTTTGTGTCGCTCACTACAATTCAGTAAACTGATAGACTGTTTTTATATCAGTTATAGAGCTTTACTAATGTGAGCCAATTCTTCAGCAACTGAATCCATCTTAATAGCGTCATAACGATAAAACTAAGAACCAGATTATGAATAGTGATAACTACTTTTATGTCAAGCCAGACAACGCAGCCAGTCTTTGCCAAGGAAAAAAAAATTTAAATTCATAATTCCCTTCAAATCACATCTTTTCACCAAATGGAAAAAAAAAAAGAAAGAAAGGAAGCATTAGGCAGACTATGTTATGACAGTCAAAAATAGTCTGCTCAAATGCTTCATTTTGTCCACAAAACTAACACATAAAATCATACACACTGATATGTACTTATTCATCATGTCTATATGATTGACAGAGGTATTCATTACAATACTGTTTTGTTTTGTTCATTTTTAAAAAGAAAGTAGTAAGTTATCTGACTTTTACTATAGGAAATTGTCGTGGAATAATAGAAGGAATGTTAGTTTGACCAATGGGCAGATTTAAACAAACAAAAAATACATAAGAGGGTTGAGATCAGGATACAGAAGACAGCAAGTTAAACATTTCTGAATTCAAAATTTGCCCCAATTTTGATACAGATTTAATCACGAATGAACAAATATAGTTAAACCATAGAACACTGAAAGAGGGGATTTTATCCTCCCTATAAGGTAACAAGCTAACTTGTCATGGTTTAATGCATTCAGGCAAAAGATAGAATACTTCTAATCAGAGACAATGGAAATTTTGAATCAAGGTGCCAAATGTACCATTAGTTTTATGTTTATGCTGCCACCCTTTGTCCCTAAGACCCACTAGGAAATGCAGAACAGCCCAAGTAGATGCTATAAACACAGTGGGCTTACATGACTAATGATGATCCTGTAGTCTTTCAAAGACAGCTGCTAAAAATATGTTCAACTTCTGTCTCAGAGAGAGATATTTTCTTTTTTCATTCTGGAGGAAAAAAAATTACCCTTTTCCCTGAAAGGAAATATCACTTCTACCCTCCAAGGCTGATTATTAAACAAACATTATTGAACATATAATGAATGATATCAAAGTCTTCATTCAGAAGACATAAAGAAATTCCAGAAGTTACGTAAATGGTTCTCAATTAATCTTGGATTATGAACCTCTAACACAATGAGCAAAAAAAATCTTTATTATGTAATTAGTCTATGATAGGTACTTAATTATAGTGATGGAAAAGATAAATGATACAAATAATAAGGGAGATTTCACAAAAATATTTCATGTATCATGTTTTTGCCCTCTGTGATCTTTTATTTTCTCTGTTACAATATTTTGCTAATTTTCATAATGGCAACAATATGTTTAATTATTTCAAAATACTTAGACATAGACATTTCAAATCCATGTATTTTTTAGAAATCATTCTGCTTCTACTACAGTTGAGGCCTTATATGTCCCCTGAAGACCCATATTTAAAAGTTTAGTCCCCATTGTGAATGTATTGGGAGGCAGTACAAACTTTAAGAGGTGAGACTTACTGAGAAATCAAATTTATTTCATTTTATTTTTATTTCCCTGTCATATTTTCATCAGTGCTTCAGTGCTTTCTGTCAGGTTTTATAAATCATTTCTTTCAAGAAGTATCTACATAGTCAACATGAAATGAAATTGGATTTTTGATTCAATCTGAAAATACTTTTAATTTAGTGAGTTAAACAATATTATAGTCATTGATAGGAAAGTTATACTTAGCTTGAGTTGTGCCATATTGTTATATATTATACTTTATGTTTATACATCTATCATACCTGTTATATATGTTCTCTTTAAAAATTAATGCAATATATATTTACTTTTGTATGTCCAACAAAGTGAAAAGTTTATTCTACTGGTTACCTTTATAATTGTAATGTCAATGATAACATTAGTCAAATTTTGTTTCAAATATTTATATTATACTCGATTATAATGAATAAAAAATTTTATTATTTTTCTCTCATTTTCATTTTTATCCACTGATTTTAGATATTGCTATCTGTACATATTAATAAATATGATTATATTACTTGATTTTCAGTTTAAATGTTCAACTTCCCACTTAATCAAGACATTATTTATGCTCACTGTTGTTTTTCCCCTTCCCCATAAACAATTACAATTATTCTATATTTACATTCCTTATTTTCCCTGGTAAATATGCACATGTGTATGTTTGTGTGTATCTCATACTCACAACAGTATTTTTGTCAATTTTTTCCCAGTTTGACTATCTCTTCTTTTAAACTCTAGAAATTTCTAAGTAGTCAAAGAAAAAATACTTTCTAAATTTTTGGGTTTTTTTAATTTAAACAATAGAGAAATAAAATCAATTTTTATTGCATAGTAAAATGAAGAGCTATATACATATTTATTTTTAGGACATATTAAATTTTCTACTGCATGTATTTTGAATTCAAATATACAGTTGAAATTGAATTGAAATATATAATTGAAATATGCATTAATTAGGTAGATCATGTAAGAATTTTTATTGAGCAGAAACAGAGTGGCTGCAGTCCATTTTTTTGTTTGTTTGTTTGTTTTGGTGTAACAGAAAAGCATGTCTTTAGTGTTTAATATGGAATTAAGTAAGAGAATGAAGGACAGATTTATACTGGGCTCAACACCCATCCCCTGTGTCGAAATGTGATTAAGCAGAACCTCTTAAACTATACTATACACTATTATTTTTAAAAAATATATAAAATAAGGATAATAATGTCACCTGCTACAGAAGACTATTGGGAGAAATAATGAGGTGCTGTGTACAGCAACATTGAATGCAAGTGCTTTTAATACAAAAATACTGTTGCTGTATTTATTAATTTTAGAAGCAGAAGAAACACAAATGAGAAGTTGATTACATTCTGTGTTAGTCATCTTTTTGTTGCTGTGACAAAAATACCCGACAAGAACAACCTTGAGGAGAAATAGTTTATTTTGGGTTTATCATTTCAGAGGTCTCAGTCCATGGCTGGCTCACTCAGGGAAGCTGAAAAAGCAGAGCAGTCAAAGACAAAATATAATCCCCAAGGATATACCCCTAGTGACCTATTTCCCAGTCATTCCCCACATACCTACAGTTACCAACCAGTAATCCACTCAAATTATTACTAGTCTTCTTTAATGTTAACATTTTATGTTACTAGGGGCAATCTGTCACAACTAACAAATAGGCATTGAGCAATTCAATTAGCTAAAATTCAGATTTTACTAGAATTTTATCAGTTTTTCAGTGCTTATTGTTTTCTTTTCCAATATCTATTCCAAGATACCACAACTTGTCTCCTTAATCCCCTCTATCAATTCTCTCAGCACCATGATTTGAATATGAGTTACTTCCAAAGTTACTATTACTACAGGGAAATGCAGAAGTAAAATGATTTGATTAGGAAAGCTATAACCTAATTGGTCCAACCTAATTTGAATAGACTGACTAGGTGTTAACTGTAAGCAAGTGGGGTGGGGATGGAGGAGATGGGTCATAGGAAGTGTTTCCAGGAAGGGTACATATTCCACCAAGCACCCCCAGATACCCTCACCCCATCTGCTTCATGACTAGTCATGAACTGAGCAGCTTTTGTCCCTTGGGCGTTTCCTGCATGATGTGCTGCCTCACCTCAAGCCCAGGTGATGGAAATGGCCCTCTGTGGACTGAGACCTCTGAAACCATGAGCCCCAAATAAACCTTTTGTCCTCTAAGTTATTCTTATTGGACATTTTGGCTGCAGAGACAAAAAACACAAAAACAAAACAAAACAAAAATAACTAAAACACTCGTCTTTTTTCAAGGACCTAAACTTTGAGGAGCACTGGCCATATATATTGAAAAATTCCCATAAATTTGGGTTTGAGTAATATTTTTCTCATGATCTGCCTATAGTTATGAAAATTGAGGAAATATATCACAGAAAGAAAATGCCTTTTATTACAACTTATCAGGGTGTACATTATATCAAAATAATTTATCCTGAGTTACATTACTTTTTAATCATTTGGTAAGACAATGATTTTTGTTGTTGTTTCCAATGCGAAACAACTTTTTTTCCTTTTTCTACTCTATGGAGATCAATAATCAACTTCAGCTCACACTCAAGGGGAATAAGTATTCTATTCAATCTCCTGGGTAGTTATGCAAACATATTATTTGAAATTTTCTGAAAGAAATAGGTGTTCTTTTACCCACATTTATTTACTTAATCATTTACTTGTAACACTATAGAATCATGCAATTTAGTTTTCTATCCTGAGTTATAATCTTAAACTAATTTATTTATTTATTTGTTTATTTACTTGGTTAGCTCAAAGTTTTCCAGCATTTGCCACTGGGAGCTTTTCAAATGGCTACTCTGTTCCTTTGATGTGTCCCCATCCTCCTCTCCTTGAACCACTCCCTTGCTTTCTCCCACTAAAGGATGCTACAGTTTTATCTTGTATTTTGTCTTCCTGCACCCTAGATTTGGTCATTTTTTCATAAAACTTTGGTTTTATAATTTTAGAGACATATTAGAAAAGTATTAGGATTCAACATCTGGTCTCTGGGTTGGCAGAGCACAATTTATGAAATATTCACAGATGGCCTGGTTTATGTCATCTCAGCTTTGGCTAGAAATCCCAATCATCATAGGTTGGGATTAAAAGTATTCTCTGTTTTGAAGATTATAATACATGTGCTTTTCTGCTCAGGTAGCCACAAGAAGATACCATAGACTAGGAGGCTTACAAAACAGAAATATGCTTTCTCACATTTTTGGAGACTGTAAGTCTAAGATCAAGGTATTAACAGGGCTAGTTTTTCCTGAGGCCTTTCCTGGGTTTGTAGATGTCTCACTGTATCTTTATATGTGTTTCTATTTTGCATTCACACATGGAATCAGGGAAAGAATCTCTTGTGTGAGATAGTACTGCTGGTTAGGGCCCCACATTTGTGACCTGATATAACCTCATTTTAAAGGCTCTTGGTCCAATTATATTCACACTGGGATTAGGACTATTACATGTAAACGTTGGGTGACACAACTGAGTCCATAGCATTAGAAAAAAGCATTAGGAATGGAAGTTCAGGTAATTTTGTATGAGGATCTTTAGACATTAAACATTGCTTAACATGTAATAAACAATTGTAGGTTTTAAACTTTTTTTGTTTTTTGAGGAAAATTTCCTTAGATGCATTAGTCCTGCTTTAGAAAATTGAACCTAAGCCTAAAAAATCCCAAGGTACCTACATTGGGGCCTCTAATACTACTTTAAAATGAATCATTACCTGAGCTGTTTCTAATTAATATGAAAGGATTAAGTTATATTTACCTTCTTTGTCAATTCTATGTATGCAGTATGCTCTGTGAAATACTAGTGAATGCAGGTATGAGAAGCTCCAAATTGAATATAAATATAATCAATTCTTCTTTCACTCTACTTTTTTTCACTAGATTTTCCAGCTAAGTCAAAACAAACAAGTAGATGCTTTATTAATAATTTTATGAGTGCTTTTGTAAAATATAATAAAAATAATTTGGCAACAAATCAAGGGAAATGAACAAATAATGAGACAAGCAGATGCACACAACAATAAAAGCAATCAGTGCTGATTCTATTTTTGCATGTTTGTCCTTGGTGGCTTGTCTTTGGATTCTGATTGTTAGCGTCTCAGGAAAACGATTTAGAGAAATCAGTGTTCCATTTATTTTCTGTATGTGTTTTCAGGAGTTGGAGCAATTGCTAAAACTGGAAGTGACAATGAGATAAGTCTGTAAAATATGCAATTTTTATGTTTTATTTAAATATTTCAAATTTTGTACTATATGAAAGCTACATCAGTAAACTTATTATATTGGATAATACATAACTTTTTAAAAGATGTAGCATTTTTTAGATAGTTCAGTGATACCTATTAGATTGTTATTTATGGTTAAAGTTATATATAATGAGTGCATAGCACTAGTATTTGTGTTTGTGTTATTATTTATTTATCTATCTTGTTTTACTTAATTTATTGTTAAACACATTTAAGTATTTGTATCTATCTGCATTTTCAATTGACCATAAAGGAACATTACTCAAATGTAACTGAAATTTTTTTTAATATTTAAGTGGCTAGCTTATCTCTCTTTTTCCCCTACTAAAATAGCCTTTGATTTATTGTGATTCTTGGATACTTACAAGAAAACATATAAGACAAATTAAATATTGATTTCCCAGTTGTATAGTGCAATATTTCATAGGCTTATACCAAATAAAGTACCCACCAAGACATTCTCTGTAGATGTAAATTGCCGTATCTTTTCACTCCAGAGGGAAAACAGACAAATAATTTTAACCCTGCTTAGTTGATATAGCACCATTTACTATATTTTTTTGTTTTGATTTTTGTTTTCCTGCTGTGATCAAGAACTACAATATTGTTGCTAAATCAAGGTTTCCCTTAGCCAAATCAATGTTCTCTTATTTTTAAACAAAATTTGATGACTCTGAAATATGGCAGAATATAATTGGCCTATCATCCATGGGTTACACATTTGCATATTTGACCAACTGCAGATTGAAAATAATTTTACAAAGCTGTGTTTGGGGTTGGGGATATAGCTCAGTTGACAGAGTGCTTGCCTTGCATGCACAAGGCCCTTGGTTCAATCCCCAGCACCAAACACACACACACACAAAAGTGTACTGAATTTAAACATAGACTTTTTTCTTGTCATTCCCTAAACAAAACAGTTTAAGAAATATTCACATGGCATTTACATAGTATTAGTCCTATAAATGATCTAGAGATGATTTAAAGTATAATGGAAGGTGTGCATAGTTTGAAGGCAAATGCCAAGTCATTTTATACAAAGGACTTGTGTGTCTGCAGGTTTCAGTGTTTTTAGGGGTGCCAGATCCAAACTTCTTAGAATACCAAGGAATGACTCCATAATCTAAAATTATCATAATATTAAGAATTTTAAATTAATAAAAATGGACATTTCAAGTTAGTAACTACCTCTCTTTCCTACTATAATCCAAAAATTTTTAAGTTGCATACAAGAATGAAGGATGGTTTTGCAGAGCATTGGGATTAACAATAAACTGGTAAATAAAAAAAGTATGATATCATATTCCATGTCCTTTAATTTAGTATTTTAGAATTTATTTTAAAATAGACTTTCATCCAGTTTATATCTCAATGAACTATAATTTGGACAAATTTCCATCAATGATTAAGTTTATCTTAAAAGCCAGCCTCGATCACTTAACCACTATCTATTAATTACTTTCTCTACCTTGTATGTTTTGTTATATATTATTAAAATCATTTTGAAAGTTTGCAATGGTCATTAGAGCAAGTATTATCAATTTTGTCTACTGATAATTGATATATATAATTTATACATATTCATATGTAAATATCACAAGACTCATAGGGGATGTAGGAAGAATAAATGGTTTTGGAAAGCAAAAGAAAGAAAAGGGCTGACCCAGGCTTCAGGGAAATACCACAGGAATATCTTTAAGGCCTACAGATTGATTACTGAATTAAAGTGCCCTTTACATTGAATTTGAATTATTTTAAAAGCCACATTCAGATATTACTAATTTATACAGCCTTTTTTTTTCCTGTTTGGGGAATTCGCTTTGCCTTAAGTCCTCTTTGTTAAAGAATTCATACTACATATTTTGAGAGATAGAATATAAATGACAACATTTTCTTTCCTCAAATTTTAAAGGTTCCAAACTAGTTTGGCAAGATCATCTATTACACAATACAAGTTGAAGATATGACAAATAAATGTATTCATCTTATCATTTGTCAAGCATTGTCATAAGTATTTTATTTCTAGGAATACACTTAAAATGTCCTATACAATTGAAAAAGTACATTAAGCAAAAAAAGTGGTATACAAGCTCAATCAACTATACATTTATATGTATATGCATATACATATATACAAATGCATATATATTATATATATGTAATTTAAAATTTTAAAATACATATATATAATATATATTACTTAGATAGCTATATAGTACTACAGGTTTCTTTCCACCAGAGTCCCAGAATTATTTATACTTAGTATTTCATAGAGTCCAGTGTGTTTTATTTGTTATTTAATTTAATTTACTTTAATTTTATTTTATTTTATAGTCCACTATACTGCCAGACATATGATTGATATTCAGTATACAATTTATTCACTAGATTATGTCTAAATACTTAAATGAATTGTGGTATTATTTATATTATGTATTTTCTTGCCAAATATTTTTCAAATCAAAATTCCTTACCTTGATTTCCATAGCTGAAATATCAACTTAACTTTTAGTCTTATTTTCTGTCTAATTCCTATGGATAAAATCTAATAATTTGGTGAGAAAAATAATAATTTGCTAGAAAAGTGGACTAAAATTTAAAAAGTATTAACTATGGATTTCAACTTCTACCTATGAACTTATACACAACTTACCCTTCAACTGTAGCTAACTAAAAAAGTAGTTAAAATCTATTAAGAAACTGATGTCAAACATTGAGCAGTAAAGACCAGTGGACTATACTGTAATCTCTGAGATAAATGAAATGAAGGAAGTGAGCACTGAGATTCTAGCATCTTCCTCAACAGACAATTTCTAATCTGTAGAGTAGGAAGGGAATCCCAAGCAGAGCCTGACAGTCTCATTGAGAAAAGTAGACAAAGACAAAAGCCCTGGAAATTAAGGCAGCTACAAGAGAAAACAGTTTTGTCAAGCATTAGCTCTAGAAATCAGCATGGGGTACATGTGGATGGTTGGCTCAATACTAATCAATGCATGTACTGTATAACTCTATTTGGCTATGAAAAAACAACTACCAAACAATTATACAATAAAATTCACAAAGACATATTGGGAGTTATTGGATGTATTTCAAAGAGTGAAGACAACATTGAGAATAAATGGGACATTCAAGAGGGACACCAGAAGGAAAAAGAGGATCACCAGAAGGAAATGAAAATCAACACCTCATAAAGATACCTGTACTCCCATGTTTATGGCAGCCTTATTCACAATTGCCAAGTTACTGACACAACCTAAAGTTTGATCAGTAAAAGAAAGGATAATGAAATTATGTGTGCATACACAAATACACTCATTAAGAAGGAGATGCTGCTATTTGCCACCACAACATGGGCGGAACTGG
Organism: Geosciurus inauris; assembly: GCA_004024805.1. Taxonomy (NCBI): domain Eukaryota; kingdom Metazoa; phylum Chordata; class Mammalia; order Rodentia; family Sciuridae; genus Geosciurus; species Geosciurus inauris. The sequence continues at coordinate 5,733 of PVHX01009074.1, read as the reverse complement.
AGAACATATACTAAGAGGAACAAGCCAGAGACAGAAAGAAAAATGTCATATATTCTTACTTATCTGTTAAATCTTAAAAAAAAAAGGAAAACACTGGTCAAATATGCAAAAGTAGGGAGGTAGTGTAAGACAGAGGTGGAAGAGGAAAGTTATGTTATCATAGAGGATAAAAGGTAAGAATAATAGAACACTTCTCACTGCAAGCAAGAAGAGATAAATATTTGGTGTTTAGAAAAAAAAACAAGCTAGAATACCAGAATTCTTCATTCAATGACAGGTTTCTTCAAAATAAAACAAAAAATACTTTTTCAGATTTACATGTCTGAAGAAATTGCATCCCAGCAGATTACACTGCAATAAACATTTAAGGAAATCTTTATGTGAAAGGAAAAGTACTTCAGGAATTTGAATTTGCATACATAAGGGAAGAACATTAGAGAAAGGATAAATTAAGATGAAATAAAATATTTTATTTATTTTAATGACATCTAAAAGATAACTGTTTATTTAAAATAATAATATTAAGTATTTACTATATATATATGCATGTACAAATATGGCATAATGATTCTACTATTATGTATAATTATAATGCATAAAACTAATAAAAATGATAAACACATAAAAAGATTCAAAAAAGTAAAATTAAACCTCACAAATACATAATTTTTTTGGTAATAATAACATGGCAATACAGAGAATGCCAGCAGTGTTGTAGGAATGGGAGGGAGAAACTGGGAATACTATTATAAAATAACAGTGTTATATGAGAAACAACTTAAGGTTATTTGAAGGTGGAATTAAATGAGTTATAACTGCACACAGGAAACTCTAGGGAAACCACTCAAATTTTTTAAATAAAGTATATTTGATATGATAAGAAAAAATATAAAGAAACAAAATGCTCAGTTAAAATCAGAAATGTAGAAAAAGGAGGGGAAGGAACAAAAAATAAATGTAATGAATGGAAAACAGTTACTATCATAGTACATATATGGTACATATTAGTCTAAATATAGGTAATCACTCCTATGATTAGTGATTATAGTTTATTATAGTGAATGGTTTATATATACAATTAAAAGAGAGAGGTTGACCAAAAAAAAACATTTTTTAAATAAAGAAAGAACAACTTATGTATCATCTACAAAAAACTCAATTCAATTATTACAAAGACTGAGATACTTTAAAAATAAAGTGAGGGATAACATCTTAACACCATTAAAAGTGCCTTACAAACTCTACTCATCTATATGGCATTTCATTTGACAATAAAACATCAAATATAAAGGGAAAAAAATTACATGGAAAAATAGATAAACCTTTTATTGGGTGGTTTGGAGATGTCAGTTTTCTTTCACTAATTTATGAGCAGCCTGGGATTAAATAAGTAAGGATATAGTTGACCTTAACAGACACTACACTTAGCCAGGCATGGTGGTGCAGGCCTGTAATCCCAGTGGCTTGGGAGGCTGAGGTAGGACGATTGTGAGTTCAAAGCCAGCCTTAGTAAAAGTGAGGTGCTAAGCATCTCAGTGAGGCTCTGTCTCTAAATAAAATATAAAATCTGGCTGAGGATGTGGCTCAGTGGTCCGGTGCCCCTGAGTTCAATTCCCAATACCCCCCCGCAAAAAAAGAACACTACAATTAACCTAATTTAATTGATATATTTAAAACACTCCATCCCAACAACAGTAGAATACACTGTTTAGAAACTCCCATAGAACACACCAATTAGACAACATTCTTGGCTAAAATCTATGTTAAGTTAAAAAGAAAAAAGTCATACCAAATATGCTCTCAGTTCTAAAAGGAATTTAATGAGAAAACCAATAAAAATGTAACTGGAAAATTTCTAAATATTGGGAAACCAAACAATATACTTCTGAATAATGCAATATACTTCTGAAGGAGCAAAACATCTCAAGAAAAAATTTAAAATATGTTGAACTAAATTTGGATATATACCAAAATGTGTTTCATGCAGCAAAAAGAGTACTTTAAGGGAAATATATAGCATTAAATGGAGTATAGAAAAAGAAGAAATGTATAAAATAAATACTATAAAGTTTTGTATCAGGAAACTGAAATAAAGAGAGGCCAAAACAAGAATGGAAAAAAAGAAAAGAACAAAATCAAAGAAGAGCCTGGACTATGGATGCAGGCATGTGTATTTGAACGTGACTGGCCCAGGAGGCTATGTCCTTGAACGTAACCCTCTTCAGAGCCTTCAAGGGCTGGGCTGTGGGAAAGTCAGTCATGGGGAGAATAAGTGTTCTCACAAGGTTTGCCAGATGATGCCTTTGGTCAGTCTTAAAACTAATAATAATAATAATAATAATAATAATAATAATAAAATCTCAGCCACAAGCTGGATTCCTCATAGATTAAAAAAAAAATCTATTAGGGAAAAATGGTTGAAATTAATATACTAAGATTAAAAACATAAGCAAAAACAATTCAAAAGGTATAAAAAGAAATTGATGGCTTAATTGATGAGAAATAGACCAAAACATCAAAACATTTAGAAATACTAATCAAAAAAAAAAAAAAAAAAACCCTCTGGAAAAATGATTCATTACCATTTTGCCATTAGTTTTGTATTTTTGCCATAACAACAGACCAAAATGCACATTACAAATTAATACAATTGTCCTCTCTCTCTCCCCTAATCTCTCTCTGTGTACACACACACACACACACACACACACACATATTCAATAGGCAGGTGGATTTCTAAGGTACTGTTATGTAAATCTTGGAAAAAACTTAAAAATTTGATAAAATCCCTTGAAAACATACATATTTAAAAATGTGACTGTGTGGAAATAAAAAATCCAGATTGTCCTATACCAAAAAAACCAAAAAAATTGAATCCATTAAAAATTTTAGCACAAGAAAAAGATAAGGCACAAATTATTTAACTGATAAATTTTACCAAATATTTACTGTAAAGTCTTGAAAAGTACACAAAATGCAGTAGATATTAAAACAAAAATGTAACATCTCAACTAATTTTGAAAAAACTAATTTAATATTGCTAGAAAATAAATTAAGATCAGTAAATAAAATTAAAGTTATAATTTAACATAATAACAAGTAAAAATGCTATCTCATATATATAAAAATAAGAAGATACTATGACCAGAGTAGGATGTCATGTTGGAATAAAATATTAATACAATATTACAAAATTAGTTATTTTGATAAACATAAAATATAACAATGACATGGTCATCTTAATGTTGAAAATACAAGAAAGGTTAATATTCATTCCTGATTAAAAATAAATAAATGTTTTTTAATTCAGTAATAAGAGCGAACTCCTGGAATCTTAAGAATATCTATGAAAACCAACAGTGAACATCATACATCAATGGAATATTTAGAACATTTCCTTATGAACAGTTACAAAACAAAGGTACATGCTATTATCACCTTTTCTGTTCAGTATTGTTCTGCAATTAATTATGCAGTGTTACAATCATACCAGAAAAATAAACATCTGAATTTTATCCAAATTGTTAAACACAATGTGATTTAGGGACAATGTGAACTCACATGTAATCAATCTGTTTGGTTCAGTCAGTGCAATGGCTGCCACAGGAGAAATGAAGGGACAGAGCCAAGAAGCATGATTCAGCTTCTTAAATCAGATGATAACTATGCTAGAGATTTTTTGTTATTTAACCGCAAATAGAAGTTATCTGTATGTTTGTATCCAAATAGATTCCATAAAAATTTTTACACTGGACCAAAAGGCAAAAATGACATTAAGGTCATTAAATGCCCAGTTCCCGGCTTTATTCCACAGCATTATATGGTTTTAAATGACTGTTTAATTCCCACTGTTACTCTCTCATTCATAACATTTCATTCAAGGATAAACCTTTTTAAGTAATCCAACCTTCCATATACCTGAATATATATGGCATCTGAATGTTGTAGTTCCCATAACAGGATCTGAACTAAATTATTACAGGTCAGAATTAGAGAATATTTTCTATAGTTCTGTAAGTACTGATTTTTTCATCTTGCCATGAGTAAATTCTTTAGAACTTACTAATCATTCCTTCAAAAAATAGTGATTTTGTTTTAAATTCCAGTTTGTAAGGTTAAAGGGAGTAAAAATATATCAAGGGATGTGTATATAGCTTTTACAGAATCTTAAAATTAAGCCAATGGCTTCACTAAAATGCAGTAAAATTTGAAATTACCTTAAAGGGGTTTTGCCATATATTACTAAATTTTACACTGAGACTTCTATGGATTAGCTCATTATTTAATCGGAGATCCTTGTCTAAAACCAAGCATCTATATTACATATTCAAGTACTTACTGTGACATTCAAACAATTTAAGTGAAAATAATATCTACTTTTAAAAGGTACAGAAGCAGCATGTTCTCATAACAGTCATATTCAAATTCAGTTCTTTTTGATATTCCACAGAGTTTAAAATTCAAAAAAATATAGCCATTCTACTTTATAATTTTCTGTACATTTGTGACAAAATACTGCCCTCTTTTGAACAAAGGCAGCTAAGTGTCAGGGAACTAGGATTTCTACAAAGCAAAATCAGAATGCTCAGAATAAAATGGAATTGTAAACAAAGAAGTTTAACTTTCCTGTTTTGCAAGGGTTAAAGAATGCTGAATTTGATTTCATTTTCTCCAAGTCAAATATTTTTGAATGTGTGCTGTTACTCACTTACTTTCATGATCATTTTGGTTGCCTTTGAATATTGATTGCTGTTCAAAAAATGTTTATGCATATGGAATCCTTGTCTTCAATATATCTATTAATTATAGTAATTGACATAAAATCCCAATGGTCTATGCAGAATGTCTCCAGCTTATCTAAAGTTATTTGTGACCATTTTATTATTTGCTCTTATTCACCTCTACAAATACTTTGTCCTTACTAGAAGTGTACCCATAGTTTAACCACAAGGCTAGTACAATAAACCTGTCAGTGTGAACTACACTGTGGATAGAAGTTTATGAGACACTCTCCAGATGGCTACCTAAAATTTATTTCTTCACTACCACAGGTATATTAGCTTTTTCACTTATTTGTTAATCTTTGGACATTTTAACTCAAAAGATTAAATGTAGATTACAAAATAAACAAGGAAATGTTATAATGGTCAAGGTAACTTTTAATACACTGAGTCTGAAGATTCATTCTCCATGGAATATTGTTATAGATGCTTTAATCATTGATTCTTTAATTACAAGCAGTTGAATGCAGAATGAGGTAGCTGCATAGTGAAAAATTTTGCCATAATCACTGTTTTAAATAGATATAATACTCAGTGAATTTGATTTTAATGATGAATTTACTATTCACATTCATTAATTACTGTTCTGTAATCTAAAAGCCTATTTCTCTGGGAAGAATAGCAAGATGAATTTCCTTCTGCCCTATGCATTTTGTCCTCCCTGTAATGAAGAGTTGGACAAGCACAAGTAAATGACCCAATAAGACAGCTAATGAGAAGTTTCACTGAAAATAAGAACAAAAATAATATTTCAATGTGCAAAGAGTATAATTAATCCTATTGAAAAGCAACAGGTATATTTAGTTCCTCAAGAGGATAGTCAAGATTCCTTCAATGGATTGGAAATTTCAACTCGTATCTGCATAATAAAAAGGGGAATGGGTATAGTAAAGATGGTTGATAAAAAATATATATAAATATATATATATATATATACTGTTCATTGAAAGTG
>PVHX01009073.1:0-78853 GCA_004024805.1 Geosciurus inauris | reverse complement strand
ATCACAGAAGAACTAAGAAAGGGACCTGCTCCTCTGTTGGTCCCAGTGGTACTTAGGATGGGAAAAATAAACAAGGGATAAATAAAGAAATAAATAGTTTCTACTTGAGTGGACTGAAGAGGGAATAATGTCTTTGGGGAAAGGAAGAGCCAAGTTCCTGAAGGAGCATAAGCATAAAGGTAATACTTAATAAAAAGTTACAGAACACAGGGAAATTTGCAGCAGGACTGTGCAATGCAGAACACCCAGCGGAAGGGCTTGTTGAGTCTGAGGCAATGGAGGATAGACTTCCAAGAAGGGTATCTTCCACTGGCAGGCTTGAAACACTAGGCAGTGACTCAAGTCAATAGGGATACACAATGGTGCTGTGAAAGGAAATGAAGCAATTAAGCCAAGACCTTCTAAAATGTAGCCAGAGTTTGCAAATGGATTATACTCATACCTGCCATAGGTCAAGCCACAGAATGTTCCAATAGACTTGAATGAGCAATGGAAGTCTAGGTATACACCTACCTACAGCTGGAAATTTCTGAGCTGGAAATACCCTGATTAACTCATCAATCAGAACAGGTTCTCAATTTAGGATTTCTTCCTAGCCAAAGTATTGCCTTTAAAAAGCAACTGCAAGCCGGGAGCGGTGGCGCAAGCCTGTAATCCCAGCATTTAGGGAGGTTGAGACAGGAGAATCACGAGTTCAAAGCCAGCCTCCGCAAGAGCGAGGCGCTAAGTGACTCAGTGAGACCCTGTCTCTTCATAAAACACAAAGTAGGGCTGGGGATGTGGCTTAGTGGTCAAGTGCCCCTGAGTTCAATCTCCAGTACCCAAAAATTTTTTTAAAATAATAAAAAAAATAAAAAGCAACTGCAGAAATCCCCTTTTATAAAAAATCTCTCCAACATTTGCCTTATGCTTTCTTTATTGAATGTACCCAAATTGCAATTCTTTCTTTCCCAAATAAATGCTAATTTCCTTTGTCCCCTGTGTCAATCTTTTTATTTTAATTAAAAGTATTAATCTGGATGGCATATTGAGAGAAGATGGTTTATCATTTCTACTTAAAGCCTCAGCAAGAATTGGTTGTGTAGTCAGGATCAGTCCTTCAAGAGATCACAAAGCTCAGGACACACACCCTTTAATCCCACTGTGAACAGACTTGAGGCATGCAGATTGAGCCGAGTTCTTTCTCCTTGGTACTTTAAAAAAAAAAAAAAAAACAAGGTCAGGGGCTTAAATTAATTGCTGTTGAATTTAATCTTACTAAATCAAGCCCATTTTCTCGGCCAGATGAGGTCTTTTTGATATTGTATGCTTTCCCTTAAAACTTAAAAAAAAAAAATTACAGAAGGCTTTTGTTTTAAAAGAAACCCCTCTCCCAGCACATCAGCCACAGCCTGCTCCACAAAGGCTTCTTTCACCACCTCATTGTAGGTCTCCTCTTGGATACTACATTTTTCTAGATAACATTCTTATTATTCTAGTTTTTGACTCGCCAACTTCAGATAATGTCTATTGAATCTTCTGGCTGGTTGTGCTCCATTTATCCCTTTCCCAGGTCTATTCTCCGCATACTCTGTGCCAAAGAATGAGAGACTGACTGTCAGGGCTTTATCAGCTGAACATCCAGGTAGGAGAGGCCAAAGATAGCCCCAGCACCAGCCAGGGGAAGGGACGTCCACCCTGCTCCCACCTGCCCTCTGAGGTGTGCAGCACTGTGCTCCTATATAGCAACAACTTAGGGAGATCCCTCAGCCAGGTGCCCCCAACCCATCTCCAATCACGGTCCTCCCCTGCCCCCAGAGATGCTCTCAATCCCGGGCAGGTGTTGTTCATCCTGGAATTTGAGGCCCTTAACTTCACATCTCTCATGTATAAACTCCGCCCCCAACTCGGCATTCATCCTTTAGAATAATCATCATTCTCATGCCAGGGTCCCAGGGACTCATTTTCATGTGAAGAATGCTGGCAGTTCAACACTCTGACACCAACCCTCACTTCCTTCCCCACTCTTTCTCCTGTCCATTTGTTACTTCTCTTGGTTGACTGTCTTCTGTCCCTGTGTCTCTCACCATCTGTGTCTCAATCCCCACTGCGGAAAGTGACACTATCGTCAGCCTCATCTCTCCCTTTGTATTCTGCCTCCATCTCCTTCCAACTCTGTCACTTGGGCTTTTATGTCAATGTTGCCAAAAATCACTTTATATTCAGAGACCCCAACTGAATTTCTGTGTATGTGTTTTGTTTGTTTGTTTGGGGGTTGTTTTTTCTTGCTGTTTGTTTCTCCATGTCTCATTCAAAACCTGAGTACCAATCAACAGTGGCCCTTGTAAGCTGTGGAACTACCCCCACTACAGAACCAAGTACCATGAGAGGCTCCTGTCTCCTGTGCTTGGGATCTGACTTCGCGGCTGCTGAGTTTCCCAATAGAAAATGCTCCCAGTCTTCGGGTTCAACGGATGATTCTTCTTCATATTCACAGTGGCTCCGAATGGTGGTATTCTTAGTTAGCTTCAGACTTGGGCGTGACATTCATACATCTTTCTGTTTGCACATGTTCATGTGTATTGCAATGTTTTCGCTTTTGGTCATTAGCACAGAAGCATTGTTTGACTTTTCTGATTGGCAAGCTGGTGGCTTTTAAGAAATCCAAGTGTAGCTAGGTGTATTTTAAGAAAAATAGAGCGGAAAAAAAAAAAAAAAACAGTAGTCTTCTGCGTAAAACCTCCGCCTGATATTTCCGTTCTGGACAACGTGTTCTCTGCTTTAGGGGAATATTGGGGAGCTGCCTGACAAGTTAGGGATTCCAATATCCCAAGAAGAGGACGCTTCTCTTCCCACACTAGCAGCCTTCTCCTACACAGTTTCTTAATTTTCTTGGAAACATCCACATTTTTTTGTCCTTTGGAGGAATTTTCTATAAACTTCTATAAATTTTCTATAAACTTATTTTTTACCCAAAAGTGGGGAAGTAAGGAGAATCTACCCCACCACAAACAAATCTTCAACCAATCTCCTTGTCTTCTTCCCCAGTTTCAACTCCCCCTCCCAACCCATGAGCTTTAAGCCCAGACCCCAGTGGCTCCAGAAGCAGAGCCCTCCACCACACACATGCATCCTCTTCCTGGGTGTCCCCTGGTTGCAGCCTCCAGCTCTCCAATATTTCCCCTACATGCATCCATGCCCAATCCACTATCCACCATCTAGGAATCTCTCAAATATTTGAAAGAACCTGTTATAGCCTTATGCCTTTGCAAGATTATTTTCTTTTTTTATACCTCTGTGTAATTGTATGGCTTCTCAAAAGAGAGAAAGTGCAAAGCATGCTAAGTCTATTGTCTTGAGCCAGATACTTGAATGAAAGTATAAATGAGAAAAACAAGTAGAGAAACAGAGTCACTCAGGTCTCTGTGGCCTGGGCATAACTACATCCATATCTAGGTGGATTTCCTTGTAACTGGTTGTGACCATGACACATCAATGCCCAAGCACACATGTTCGTTTCATATGGTAGCTTTTAGTCTTTTCTGCAATGCCATGAAGGCTTTGTCTTACCATTATCAATGAATGTGCAAAGATCCCAGGGATCCCACATCGACTCTTTAGGGCACATCAGTTTCAGAAGAAGATTTAGGGGACCAACTTGGAGGCAGTTATTTACATAGTGGCAAGTGGTGAACCAGGATTGAGGGACCACAACTGCCACATTCCAAATCCTGCACCATCTTTGCTTGCAAAATCTTTCTGGGAATTATATGAGAAAAAAAATATGTAAAGCTTATTGCAAACTTTTGGCAAATGTAATTACCATTCCTGTTCCTTCGTTTTCATCACAGAGCCACATGCCCCCAATATCATTTCCTCTTTGCCAAAGAATTATAACCACAACAAAATGTCCAAAAGAGGAGCTGCTTCTTTCCCTCAGCAGGCTCAAGAGCTCAGTGGGAGCAAATAGAGATATAGCTTTTTATTTTAGTTTCACAACAACCCAGACCCAAATGCAAAGGGTGATTGTTTTAGTCAGGATTTTTGTTGAAATGGCCAAAGGTCCCAACAAAAATGACATAGAGGAGGAAAGGTTTATTTGGGGCTCACAGTTTCAAAGATCTCAGTTCATGGATGGCCAACTCTGTTGCTTTGGGCCTGAGGTGAGGCAGGAGATCATGGCAGAAGAGTGTGGAGGAGGAAAACAGCTCAGATGAACCAGGAAGGAGAGAGAGAGACAGAAAAGGGGAAGGGAGGGAAGCAGAGAGAGAGAGAGAGAGAGACTTCTCCTCTCACCAAGGACAAAACATATACCCCAAAGAGATGCCCCAATGACTCACCTCCAGCCACACCCCACCTGCCATAGTTACCACACAGTTAATCTCTATTAGTGGATTAAGGGACTGATTAGGTTAAGGCTCTCAGGACCTGATCATTTCACCTGTTTGAATTGTCTCACACATGAGTTTTTGGGGGACACTTCATATCCAAATCATAACAGTGATGGTCCACACAAGGTTCCTGCATATCAGTAATTCACTTCCTCGCCATTGGAAAATTTTATTTGAGTGTTCAGATACAACCATATAAAGTTTGTTCATCAACTCCTTGCCCAGTCTGTGTGTCTCAAGGTATTCATTCAATGTGAATGGCCTCACCAAGCCATTTCTCTGGCACCTGAAGGCCCCCAGGGACTCTGGGGTATGCAGGATGGACGGGACACCAGAGAGGGTGAACTGGTGGCCCTCCCCATGGCAGAACTTTAGACATGACACATCTGGGGTGAGATTCCAGTGCAGTATGGAACAACTGTGTGAGCATGAGAAGTTATTTTACCTCTCTAGTCCTCAGTTCCTTTTCTGTAAATTGTGGAAGAAGAAAAAGGATAAAGAAACCCTAACAAAGCTACTATCTACTTGGTTTCAGTTGATAGTGTGACAATTGACGATGGACATCTGTGTGAAAGTCTAGCATAGCACATTCTAGAAGCTCAGGAAATTCTTCCTATTTCTATAATACTATGCCTGCTAGAAACATTTTTATGGAGAATTAAGCACTTTTTGGACTGTGTGTACCTTTCAGACTGACCTTCTCTCTTACATTTACCCTTTGCTAGAGACTCAAGTTCTCCAGACATTTTTCTGGACTTTTCCCTTTCTAGTGTGAAGCTTCTCTGATTTTCTCAACCTTGATCCACACAGGTTAGACATCCATGAGTGATTTCTACCTGTGTGCCATTTCCACCCAGCTTAGTCCACCTGGTGTTCCCACTAGTTGTCTGTGCTGTTCCATATTCTGAATGATGCTGTGTGGAAGCTTCCAGAAGTGGGCCATTCTGGGTACCTAAAGACACACCTTGGATGGGTGCAGCTGTAAGTAGGGGCATAGACTGTAGCTGCCCCACAACCTTACCTGATGCTTTTGTGTCCTCTTCTCTGTTTTGCATGGTGAGAACCAGCCTTGGGCAATATTTGAAAGAAAGATGACTAACAGTTCAGTCCCAGCAGACAATCTAAGGGTTCCCCCCTGCCTCAAGTGTTCAAACCTCCCTAGGAAAGGGATTACAAAAGTGAATGTTCTGCTGGGAAAGCAGAGAGTTTGAGGTGCTTTGATCAGGTACAGGCTGCCTTTCAGGTATAACCTTCTCCACTCCCTACCCTGAGTTATTGATTGCAAGGAGCTTGCAACATGAACAAACTTGGACTCCTGTTTTTCTCGCTCTACTTTTCTTAAAATATGCCTAGCTACACTTGGATTTCTTAAAAGCCACCAGCTTGTCAATCAGAAAAGTCAAACAATGTTTCTGTGCTAATGATCAGAAGAGAAAACATTGCAATACACATGAAAAAGTGATGTTGTCTTTTGTGCACAGAGGACAAATAAATCAATTTAAAAAACTATTCACCATTCCTCCTAAAGAAAAAGAATCACAAACAAAACTTTCACCAAAAGGAACATAGGATTTGTGAAGAAGCATATGACAGTGAATCCAGCCTCATCAGTAATCAGGAAAATGCAGACTCGGAGAACCACATTTCTCTTCTACCAAACTGACATTGACTTAAAATTTAATGTTTAATTCTGGCAAGAGGCTCTGAAGTGAGCAGTGGTCATCTAGACTCATTGCTACAGTCACAACTTATGAAGTATCCAAAAGCCTTCAACCCACTTCAACTCTTACTCCAGCAGTTCCACTTAGGGGATACAAGCTAAAGAAAAAGCACAAAATACTTTATGTTCATGTGGTTTATCACAGCTAACCTTGTAATTAAAATGAATTAAAGATCTCTTCTACTGTTAGATGGGAAAACGGCTGTGACATAATGCTAGATCGTGAAAGTATGGCACTTGAAATCACATATTCAGAAAAATCTCAGTGGTATCAAGGCAATATTCATAGCTGCATAAATAAGACTAAGAGTAAATAACATTAATGTGTTAGGGATTATGAGCAATTGTTAAAATTAGGGGCTTTTTTTCCTCCAGTGAAATATGGTTTTTACAAAGAACATCTATTACTTAGATGAAGAGCAAAACTTCTCATTAAAAATTTTAAAGAGTCAATAACATCTACCCACCTCTGCCTGTTAACTCACAACCAAGAGATAGCAATTGTAACAGGTAGACCTCTAAGCCTCCTCCCAAGACCAGCACTGGGTACGTGGTAGTTTGGGATGGGGATATGGCAGACAGATTACCCTTCTCAGGGGTAGCTCTTGCCCATATCCTGCAGGGAAGGAAGAAAAATGTTCCTCCAGACTCAGTGATAGCCTCTCAGCCTTTGAAGGGATCAGTAGCTCTTACCAGCATTCACTATACTCATTAGAGACATCTTACCTGAGTTGATTCTCATCCTGGCTGGACTACTTTGGACAAGTTCTTGTCACTATTCTGAACTTCAGTGTTCTTATCTTTAAAATGGTCCCTTGATTATACCCACACACTAATGATACATTTCTTGGATTTAATGTCACATTCTAATATCATCTTATTCTTCAATATAAATATTTTACCTGATTAAAATAACACTCATTTCTTTAAAATTAAACATTTCCCTGATAAGATTTTCTAAACTATATCCCATCTTTCCCTGCTAGCTAAACTATACTCACTATTAAATTCTATTTACCTTCTTTTCTGAATGGTCTGGGGCCATTCTCTTCTATACCTTGCTATAAACAGTGTGGTCTAGAAGGAAAAGAGACCAATATCTTTAAGAAACTCCTATACGTTATTATGGTTTAGATATGAGGCATCCCTTCAAAACTCATGTGTGAAACAATGCAAGAAAGTTTAGAGGTGACATGATTATGTTATGAGAGCTGTAACTTAATCAGTAGATTAATCCACTAATCTGAATTAACTGGATGTGGCAGGTAGGGTGTGGCTGGAAGAAGTAGGTCACTGGGGGTTATCTCTTTGAGATTTATATTTTGTCCCTGGTGACAAGCGTCTCTCTCTGCTTTCTTGTTGCCATGTCCTGAGCTGCTTTCCTCCACTGCACCCTTTAGCCATGATGTTCTCCCTCACCCAGGACCTAGAGCAATGGAGTCAGCCATCTATGGATTGAGACCTCTGAAACCATGAGCTAAAATAAACTTTGTCTCCTTTGTGGTGTTCTTGTCAGGTCTTCTTGTCACAGGATATAAAATATGACTAAAACATGCTAAGACATGATCATTAGCCCATTAATTATTAACTATCTAATGTGGTACAACAACCTAACTTTGCAAATTGTGTCAAATTCATGAGTAAGGATAGAGGCTCAGAGAAGTGGAATAAAATGTTGAAGGCCATGATGCTAGTAAGGAGTAACCCAGTCCCAATGCCTGGGTTCCTTGATAGCATGCAGGACAGTCACAGCCTCTGGTTATAGCTGGAGCTGAGATGATCTATGTGGCATAGTGGTTATTACCGTTATAGTCCATAGGGCACTCTACCTAATTATTTAGTTTATTCATTTTCTGGCTACCATTCTTTAAGAAATTCTTTTTAATTTTTGGTGTTTTTTAACCCTATCCTACCCAGAGAAATTAGATAAGCAAATGGTATGTCTAAAGTCATTAACTGTAGGCAGATAGGGTATGGCTAGAAGTCTCTAAGGCATCTTCCTATAAGTTGATGCAATCACTTGGTTGCATGTTCTTTGGTTGCTAAGTGGGAATTTCCTCTCCCTTCCAGCTCTCCAAATACATTTCAGATAATTGAAGTCATTTTATTTATGAACTTCATATACAAAGGGTACAATTGTCCAATATGGACATACAAGCATTACAACGCAAAATGTTACCTCTTACAGTATAAACTGCTAACTTCTATTAAATATCTTTTCTGCTCCCACTTTTATTTGATAAACATTTCTTCTATATAATTCTGGAACATAGATATTCTCATCTCCATTTCATAGATGAGGAAATCAAGACTCAGACTCAAAAGTCTACACACCTTCCCAAAGGTATTGAATGAAAACTTCACTTCCAGTCAACATGTATGTGTAGAATATGGCCAACTTGACCAAAGACCGATAAGCAGTACAGATTTCCATTAACCAAGTCAAGTGCATTATGAATGCTGTCCTACTGCATTAAAAGATTATACAAATAACAATGCCTAGACTGTGTACGGCACAGAAAGAGGTAGGCAAAGATGTATCATAATTACTGGTCTAGGGATGTTAAACTATCCCTGCATTCCTGGAATAAATCATTGTGTATAATCTTCTTGATGTGCTATAGGATTAGAATTGGTAGTGTTTTATTGGTAATTTTCACATCTTTCTCCATCAGGTTATTGGTCTATAATTTTTTCTGTTTTTATCATACCTATGTCTTGTTTTGGTATCAAGGTAATGCTGACCTTGTAAAATGAGTTTTGAAGAGTTTCCTCTATTTCAATTTTGTTAGAACAGTTTAAGAAGAATTGATTTTAGTTCTTCAAAACTTTGGTAGAGGAGCTACCTCAGTGACAGAGCACATGCTTAACATGCACAAAGTCCTGGGTTCAATCTTTAGCACAAAAAAATATGTACACTATTGAATTAGTATAATTGGTACATTATTGAATTGGTACATTTCAACAGCTAAGTCATTTGCTATTGGGTTTTTCTTTGCTGGAGACTTTATTGTGGATTCAATCATGTTACTTACTTTTGATCAGTTCTGGTTTCTGGATTTTCATAGTTCGGTTTGGGTAGGCTATAGGTGTTCAAAATTTATCTGCATCTTCTAGGTTTCCCAATTTGTTGGCTTATTATTGTTCAGATTAGTCCTTAATGATCTTTTGTATTTCTGTGGTATAAGTTGCAATGTCTCCGTTTTCATCTTTAATTTTGTTTAGTTGGATATTGTCTCCTTTTTAATTGGTTAGTCTAGGTACAGGTTTGTCAACTTTATCTTTTCAAAAAAAATCTTTTTGTTGATCTTTTGTATTTTTAATTCTTCATTTCATTTGTTACTATTTTAACATGTTATTTGTTATTTTTTTCCTTCCACTGTTTTTTAAAGTTTGAATTGTTCTTGCTTTTCTAGTTTCCTAAAATGCACCAGTAGGTTTTTTATTTGAAATATTTGTATTTCCTTGATGTAGATATTTGTTGCTATAAACATCCCTCTTAGTATTGCTTTTGCTATTTTCCTTAAGTTTTGGTAGGTGGTTTTCCTGTTTTCATTTGTTTCAATAAATTTTTAATTTCACTTTTGATTTATTTGATAACCTATTGTTCATTCAATAGCACATTGCCTTGTTTTAATGAATTTGTACAGTTTATAAAGTTCTTTACATTGTTGATTTCTAGTTTCATTCCATTGTGGTCACACATGGCATGTGATATGGTTTTGTGTTCTTTTTATTTGTTGAGACATATGTTGTGGGCTAACATATGACCTATCCTGAGGAATGTTCCATGTACTGATGACAAGAAAGCAATTTATGTAGCTTAGCTATTAGATAAAATGTCCTACAAATTTTAGGTCCATTTGATCTATGCTATAATTTAATTCTAGTGTTTCTTTGTTGATTTTTTTTTTCTGGCTGTTATTTCCAATACGAAAGTGAGGTGTTAAAAAACAACTGTTATTGCATTGGGGCCTCCCTCTCCCTTTATATCTGATAATGTGGGCTTTATAAAATTTTTTTAGATTCATATACATTTACAAGTGTAATATCTTCTTTTTGAATTGATACCTTGATCATTATACAGTGATCTTTTTTTTCCCTCTCTTCATAACTTTTGACTTAAAGACTATTTTATCTGATATACATATAACTATTCCTGATCATTTTTGGTTTCCATTTGTTTAGAATATATTTTTCCATCTTTTCATTTTCATGTTATATGTCTTCACTGGTGAAGTTAGTTCCTAATAGGTAGCCTATTATTGGGTTTTGCTTTTTAGTGATTCAGCCAGTCTGTATCTTTTAATTAAAGAATTTAATCTATTTATGTGCAACATTATTATTGATATGTGAAGATTTATTCCTGATATTTCATTAGTTTTCTTCTGGAATTTGAATATTGTTTGTTCTTTTCTTCTGTTACTATTTATCTTCGTGGGTTTTTTCTTTTTTTTCTTTTTTCTTTGGAATATATGCTTTTCTGGTAGGTTTTATATTTTTACATGTATTCATAATGGTAATTATTTTTCTTTTGCTTCTAGGTATAGGCTCCTTTAAACCTATTTGTAATGTTGATCTGATGGTAGTAAAGTCTCACAGTTTTTGCTTATCTTAGAAATCTTTTATTTCTTCTTTGTTTCTGAAGGATAGCTTTGCAGGGTACTGTATTCTTGATTGGCAGTTATTTTCCTTCAGAACTCATTCGCTTCTACTCTGTAAGAAAGGTATTTATTCTAAGATCTAGACAAAGACAAAGATATACACTTTCACCACTCTTATTCAACATAGTTCTGGAAGTGTTAGCCAGAGCAATAGGCAAGACAAAAATATTAAAGGCATACAAATAGAAAGGAAGTCAAATTGTCTGTTCACAAGCAAAAAATGAAAGACTCAACCAAAAAACTATTAGAACTTACAAATTTAGTAGAGTTGCAGGATACAAAATCAACATACAAAAATCAATAGCATTTAATACAAAAATAATGAACTTTCTGAGGGAGAAATCAAGAAAATATTCCCATATATGATCAAAACATAAAAACAAAAAGCATTTAGTGATAACTTTGGCCAAGAAAGAGAATAACCTCTATAATGGAAATGATAAACTCTGATAAAAGAAACTGAAGAAGACACACACAAAAAAAGATTGGAGAGAACTCTCATGTTCATGAATAGAAAGAATATTGTTAAGGTGACTATATTACCAAAAGCAATTTACATATTCAATGCAATCCCCATCAAAATACCAATGGCATTCTTTACAGAAATGGAGGACAGGGGAATCCTAAAGTTCATATGGAGGTACAAAAGATACTGAATAGCCAAAGCAATTTTGAACAAAAAGAGCAAGTCTGAACACATAGCAATACTGATATCAAGATATGATATGGGGCTGGAGAAACCAATTCTGTATGATATTGACATAAAAACTGACAAATTGACCAGTGAAGCAGAATGCATATCTCAGAAATAAATCCGCACATTTAAAGCCAACTGATTCTCAACAAAGGTACCAAAAATATACATTGGAAAAAGTACACCCTCTTCACTAAATGTATTAAATATCCATATGCAGAAGGATGAAATTTGACCCTTCCCTCTCACAATCAACACAAATCACTTTAGATCAAAGACCTAAATGTAAGACCTGAAACTACAAATCTACAAATCTACTAGTAGAAAGCATAGACAATGGTATAGACAATGATTTTTTTCGATAAGACTTCAAAATCAGACAAGAAAAGCAAAAATAGATAAATGAGATTATTAAACCAAGAAGCTTCTGCACGGCAAAGGAAATAATGGAGTGAAAAGACACCATATTATCTCAGTCAGAATGATTCTTATCAAAAGAAAGAAGAAAAAACAACAAATGCTGGCAAGGATGCAGAGAAAAGGGAACTCTAATACACTGTTGGGAGGGAGGGTAATGTGAATTGGTACAGCCATAATGGAGAACACTATAAAGGCTCCTTAGAAACCTAGAAATACAATGACAGTATGATCTAGCTGTCCTGCTTCTGGATCTGTAGCCAAAGAAAATGAAATCAAATCAGCATATCAAAGAGATACCCTTACCACAATTTTCAATGTAACAAACAAAAAAGTGTACATTGATGGATGAGTAGATAAAGAAAATGTGGTTATGTGCATAATGGAATATTATTTGGCCATAAAAAGAATGAAATCCTGTCATTTGCAGCAAAACAACTGGAACTGAACATTATGTTAGGTGAACTGAGCCAGACACAGAAAGCAAATACCATATGTTCCCTCTCAAACCCCAGCACTTTTTTAAAAAGTCTATCTCAAAGTAGAAAATAGTAAAAGAGTAATTAAGAAGGGGAGGGGAAAGAGAGGACAGAGGGAGGTTGGATAAGGGGTATCAAATAGAGGACATATGATTTCTAGTGGTCTACAGCCCAGTAGGGTGACTATATTTGACAAAAAGCTTCTATACATTTTATAAAATACTAGAAGAGAGGAGTTTGAGGACTTTAAACATAAAGAAATGATGAGAAGATGGAAATGTTAATTGCCCTGGTTTGATCAATACATATTATATACATGAATCAAAACATCAAATAATACTCCATAAATATTTACAATTATTATGTGTTAATTAAAAGGAAAAAATAAAACTGAAAACATCCTGAGCTGACTGAGGCCACCCAACTTCTAAGCAGCAAAGTAGCCAGGTAAGTTTCAAAGTGGGTCTGCCCCTATTTGGTTGCCATCCCAGACAGTGATCAACCAGACCATCCTGGCTTCACCCTTGGGAGCTTTTCAGTGCACAGAGGGGAGCCTCTCAACCAAAACTTCTGTATCTGGCAGATGCAAATGGAAACACACAAAAAAAGAAAAATGTGAGACTTTCGCTGGACAGCTGGAACTCAGAAGAGTTCAGAAGTGGGCGGATGTATGTGCTTAAAAAAAAAAAAAAATGGGTGGAAACCCCACCAGGCAAGTTGAAAAAAATAACTGAAGTGTGCCTATCTCCGGGCCGCAGCCCCTCCCCTCGGCCTGGGCTGCGCGGGAGGAGTGTGACCCAGGTGCCGCTTCCTCCCTCCGTTCAGGGTCAGGAGCTTGTGAGCGCGACCCTCGCCGCTGCGGCGTTTAGTCTCCTAGGCCTCTTGGCCTCAACCTAGGGCCGCCCAGGACCCGTCGGAGATGAGCAACCTCAACATCACGTCGCTGCCCAAAAACCAGGGTGAGTACTTGCCCCGGGATGGGGTCCTTGGCCCACTGCACGCTGCGGCGGGACAGGAGCGCATGGGCCGGGCCGCGGTAGCGGACACCGTGAATTGTGCCGTGCCACTTCTTAATCTGATGCTGGCCCCAGACCCTCTGCTCCTCTGGCTGAGATGGGTTCCTGTCCCGCGTCCCCGACCCCCACGAACCGGCTCTGTGCGTCCAGAGCCTGGAGAGGTCGCCAGCTGGCCAGCTCCGGCCCGTCCTCTTGCTTTCTGTTTCTTTGTGTGGGGTTAGTGAAGTGTCTAGGGCCAGAACTTGTCCCGCTAAGAGAATAAAGAAGGCGCCTGCTAGGAGGGAGCAGCAGAGCGTTAAGCAACCCAGAGTCAACCAGAGTCAAAGTTGCTTTCTGGGCCGCTGTGGCTCTGGGGCACTGGGGCCAGGACTCTGGGCAAACTCCAGCTAACTCCAGCCCTTCCTCGGGGCTTGCTTGCTCCCTTCAGGGTACCTAGAGAACACAGATGTTGGAGGGATCCACTAGTGTTCACTCTGAGAATTTGTAGATAGCACACGTTTTCTTCCTAACAGGAAATTGTAAGCAGTGAGATTTGTTGTGGATGTTCTGAAACATTGCTGGGCCTCTTGCCCTCCTTCTCTGCCTTGGGGCTTTTGCGACAAAAACTGTTTTTGTTTTTTTGTTTTTTAATGACTATCCTTTTATCCCCACCCTGGCCAAATAAGATTATTAGAGTCTGTCAGGGGAGATATTTTGAATCTGTAACGTGATCATGTTAGATTATTAATATAATGATGTGAGTATTGGAGACATGCACTCTAATAAGTCTTTGAAATGCGGGTGGTAGTGAGACCTTGCCCAGCCCAAGCCAGAGCTTGGATGGGAAAGCTTAGATCTGCAAGTGTGTGTTCCATGCCTGTAAGTGCACAGGGCTGTGCTTATGACCTGTAGTGTGCTTGGGCAGACACTATTCCTACAAGGGAACTTGGGCTTCTTGAGCTCTGCTGTCAGTATTGGCATAAGCTATGCCACTTATTAAAAAGTAAACCTCTCTTAGCTCCAGTTTTATCTTAAGCAAAATGGGAATAATAATAGAATATTCTTCTTTGGGTTCTAAGAATTAAGTGCATATAAACAGCTCAGCACAGACTAACATACCAAGTGTTCAATGAATGCCTTTATATTAACTTTACATAAGACTACAGTCCATGAGTTCATGTGTAATAGTGTGTTTACATATGTGCATGATCCAGGGCCTGGGTTAAGGGAACAGGAGACAAAAACTTCTGTAATCATTTCAATTCAGGCACTGCCAAAGTTCAGGCTGCAGCCATTCCCATACAGAAGATTGCCCACCCCTGCCCGCCTTCCAATCAGTTCTCCAGGATTCCAGTTTCAGACCTTGACCAATGACTGCACATACCTCCCTTCTGGGATTGATAGAGATGCAGCCCTTACTTGCATACCATTCCAGATTACTCTCTGAAGTTGATTTATGGCAGGATCCCTGCTGTGGGAGAACCCTGGGGCCCTACTTCTTGCTGCTAACTCAGACAGGATGTGTCTATATCCTGTGTCAGTTTACATAGCTGTAACTGCTCCTCAGAACCAGAGGTTAGAGTGGAGAGGACCTGCTTCTGTCAGCCAGACTTGCCCTGCCCAGCTGGGCTCAGCCTGCTCTCCTAGGCCTGAATGCCACAGTCACTGCAAGTGAGTCATGCACAGCAGTCCTGTTGCCTTGGCCTTGGTTGGAAGAGGTCAGTGCTCAGAGAGGAGACAGCCAGGTTTGGCGGCTTTATATAGAACTCACTGCCACTGGCAGAAGCCGTGAGGATTGTATTAAGTGCCAAATGAAATTCCATCGCAGTCATTGCTCAATCCCCCCAGATATTGGTGGTGTTGGGAGTCACATGGGGCTGGCACCATCAGCCACTGGATCTTTCCCAGGGTGCTGTTGGCTAAGCAAGTAGTTCTGGGGACTTGCAAAGCACTCTGGGAAGCAGAAGGGTGTGGGGTAAGAGGAATTCTGTTCTTTGTAGTGGGAGCAGATAAGTGAGAGGTTGGACAAGCCAAGTTGGTTTGCCACTTTGAAAGATATATATGTCTTTCTGAAACCTTAACTGTA
Source organism: Geosciurus inauris (assembly GCA_004024805.1). Taxonomy (NCBI): domain Eukaryota; kingdom Metazoa; phylum Chordata; class Mammalia; order Rodentia; family Sciuridae; genus Geosciurus; species Geosciurus inauris. The sequence goes on along the minus strand of PVHX01009073.1, from coordinate 63,428 downwards.
ACACCTTCCAGTGACTGAGCCAACACAATAACCCCACAAGCACAAGTTAAAATCCAAACCAAACAAGCAAATTTGAATGAGATGAATAAAGAGTTAATAACAAGGAAGACAAAAACAATTTCTTCCCACCCCAAGGGCAATGACTTTATTGATTGTTGAAAATTCTTCTGGAAGCATTATATGCATGCACAATTACTTCTTATTTTACATAATGGAACCTATTTTATATATTCCACTTCATCTTGCATTTTTCTGTAAGAACATCTTAAAGATTATACCTTACCACCATATATAGACTAATTTTTCTTGGGACTGTAGAGTATAAATGGTATGAATCTACAAAGAAATTGTTTTATTTATTTATTTAACCAGTTTCTCTGCTAATTGGCATTTAGGATATGTACAGACTTTTTTATTTTGTTCAACCAGATGCAGTGCTGCCATGGCAACCCTTATAAGTTTAGTTTTGTTTGCATGTGATTATAGACTTTTAGGAAAAATTCTCCCACCCCAAAATTTACTTTATAGAACAAAAATGTTTAAAATGTTAGTTGATACTCAGAAACCCCTCCTAAAGGTCACGTCATTTTCTAATGTTCATGAGTAACTTATGAGTACTATTTCCCCCCATATCCTTACTTATATTGTGTAGCTTTCATCTTCATTAGATGGATGGGTAGAAAATGTTGTCACTTTGTAGTGTGCTTCTTTAATTACAACTGAGGCCAAGCATGTTTTCTTGCCTCTCTAAGACCTGTATCACTGTTTTGGAAAGTACCTATCAGAGCCCCAACTGCTTGTATAGTCAGGCCTGGGCATTTACTGACTGTAGGAGAAATACAAAATACCTCAATTTTCTCATCTGTTGGTAGAAATAATATGAGCTACTTCACAGGACTCACATGATAGACAAGAGTATAAATGCCTGGCATCGTGCCCAACAATGGTGGTATAGAGGTGGTAGTTGCTAACGAAATTTATCAAAGTAAACCTGGCTTGTGGATGCTGGTAATTTCAGAATTCTCCCTTGCAGATGGCTGACTGTTGTTCTTACTTTTGATAATATAGCAACATTAATGCTTCTAGGCCAAGCCCTGCTAAGGTTACCTTTTCATGCCTGGAGTGGTAAACATTCTCTTACCTGTTTATCAGAGGGAACACTTGAGGCTCAGGAGAGATTGACTGTCATGGGGCTCCCAGGTACTGAGTCCAAAGCCAGGCTACAGACAGAGGCTGCCAGATCCCACAACCAGCTAAAGCTCACCTGAGTAGGGGATTAAGGTATGTGGAGGTCTGTAGTTGATGTGCATACTACCCACTATAGGAGCTCAGGAAAATCACCTCTGTGCAGGTCACACAGAGGGACTGCATGTGACATTGGCATTGAGAACCTGCCAGCTGCTCCCCACTCCTCAGCTAGGCCTGCAGTCCAACCCCAACCCATAACTGCCCATTATCACTCCCTTTCCTGTGGTCAGGCCCGCCCTGCCTTGGGTGTTCCCTGATGGCTGGCTCCTGATGCACCCACCCCATGCCTGTTTGCCTCTCCTACTTCACCCTTCACAAATGTATGTAACAGGCCCTCAGGCTCTCTGGATGTTCCCCACCCCTCCACACACCTCTTGTCCATCAAAGTCCAGATTATGTATTATCATCTCTTAGAAATTTTTCCCAACCCCAGGAACCAAGTAATACAGCCCAGAGGACACTTTGCAGCCCTGACAGTGTCCTATGCATGTCCCCTGCCCAGAATTCTGACCTCCTAAAGGACTCCATGACCCACCCGCCCCCACTTGGGACCTGACACACAGAGGTGTTGGACAAACCACTTGGGTACAAACAGATGATTATGCAGATGGCCCTAAGGCCAACACTCTCAGAGCCAGTGATATTCCAAAGCCAAAAGCCCATCCCAAAGGCCAGAAGTACCTTCTAAAAATTATACATTCAGTCACTCCTAGGCCAGAACTTGGCATGTACTGGGAGACCAGTAAATAGAAAATTGAAGCAGACAGAAAATCAAACCAAAACACATTCTAAGACCGCAGCAAAGAGGGCCCAGAAATCTTCTTCCCACCCCAGCACTGAGTCATATTTCTTGTCCTCTCCCCCTCTCTTCACCCACCCTTACTCTCACCCACCTCCCACTCATCCTGGCCTGGAAGTTTCTTTAGATCATTATGTAATATGACCTTTTGAGGAAATACTGGGCTCTGCTCTTAGTTATTATAAATTTTAAGTTTTGTACATTCTTCCCAATGTTGCTGTACAGAACCTTAGCCCATAGCAGAAACTGACAAGGTCCCCTATCGCCCCTGGATTCCATCTTGGGCAAGGCGAGGGTTGGACAGGGCTCTGGTAAGACTCCTCCACACACTCTCCCAGCTTCTGGGGAACCTGTGCACATTGGCATTTCACAGGCAAACTCCTGTCTGTGCTTGGGGAAGGCTGCCCGCTGCCAAGCCGCAGGCTCCGAGAACCCTGCTTTTCTCCTGCTCTATCTTCTTCACACCTTCCTCTTCATCACCTCTCCTTCATAACTCTTCTGCTTAGCTGGCAAACTCCTTCCTTCCATGTTAAATCCTCATATCCTTTCTCTTATAATGCCAGAGAATTGGGGTCACCCACAGTTTGGGGCTCAACAGGGACATCACTGACCCCTTTTCAAGGGCTGGGATAAAAGCAGGCCCCTATTTGAGGTCATTTGTGTGTGGCAAACCCTGGGCAAGGTGAACTCAGTTATCTATGGCACCAGCACACCCTGGCACAGCTCTCTATCTCTGCTTTGCATGAGATGGTACTGGGCATCTCTCACAGAGAGCCACCATCAGAACACCTTGCACCCCCTTTTCCTGAATGTATTTTACATGCTAAAAGGGGGCCTTTTAGCGTATTATCAGCTGACTGCAAACCCAAATGCTACCATTTTTCGCCCTGGACTCTGTAATGGAGAATCTTCATATTTTATCTGCAGCTGATGAATACTCATACTCTCAGCAGAATCTCATAGGAAGGAAATTGTGGTTTGCCAGATGAAAACCTATAGAACGATCATACTTGCCTGCCTTTTGTGTTGGGCCTCAGTTGGTGACTTCTCTGTTCACTAAGCAGCAGAGTCTACTTGTTTTACCATCCTTTCTCACCTGAGATGCTTGCTAAAACCTACATACATATCTTAGCAATACTAGAGGCATCAAGTTCAGGTTCCCTTTCACTACTTTTTAAAAACCATTTAGCCCAAATACACTTTACTAATGTGCTAGTGACAAAAGTGGGTAATACCAGCTAGTAAATGGTATTTGGAATCCAAGGATTTAGTTTGGAATCTAGACCCACTATGTGCTATGACCTTGGACCAGTTGCTGGGCTTCTTTACATCCCAGCTCATTATCCAAAACAGATCAGCTGTTGTGCAACCCGTTGTTTTCCCACAGGGCCCAGCGCCCAGAGGGCCCTGTGCTCACTTGGCTTCATGCTCTACTCTTGCCACTTAAAAGGATTCATTTTTCAGCAGTGTGCCCATGTTCATCTTACACTGGCCCCCCAAATACTGTAGCTAGTCTTGATCCCATAATAGTTCTACTTTAGGAGTTTGTTTTGAAGATTAAATGTCTGCTCATAGATAAAATTCCTAGTGTGGTTCCTGGTCAATATTCATGATCATGTTTAATGACCACTACTCACTGAGTGTTGAGTGTGTTCTGCTCCCTCCACACTCCCTAGCCTTGCCTCTGTTTGACCATTTGCCACTGTAAATCATATCCCAAACTGAGACAGGCTTCCCAGGTCTCAAAGAGCCCAGAGAAAGGCCCTGTACTCAGCAGGGCCGCCTCCTCCCTCTGAACCTTGAGAGCTGCCTCCTCACACTGCTCCTTTGAGGGTTTTTCTTTTAATGATTTTTATTGGTGCTTTATAATTACATATAATAGTGGGATTCATTGTGATGCATTTGTTCATAATGCACATAACATAATTTGGCTAGTCTCACTACCCAGTATCTCTTCTTCCTTTCTTCTTTTCTCTCCCTGTAATCCCCTTCCTCTACTATACTAGTTTTCCTTCTATTTTTTTTTTAATTAATTCATTGTAATTTTACAGTGGCATTCATTGTGATATATTCATACATGGACATGGAATAATTTGGTCGGTTTCATTCCCCAGTAGCTCCCCATGCCTCCCTTTGTCCCTTCTTGCCTCAAGATTCCCTTTCCTAGATTCTACTGGTCTCCCTTTTATGGAGTCAAAATAGTCAAGAGAGAAAAAGGAATGAAAAAAGGGGTAGTCTTCACATTTTTGCCAAAGAGCCATCTCATCTAGATGTCCCTAAACTGGGAAACACTCTAACCTGGCTGTCGACCTCACACACTAGCTGTGCAGTTGGGGTGAACCTCTTAGCTTTTGCAGATTCACTTTCACACATGGTACTGGGCAGGGGTGTTATCTTTGCCCCCTACCTCACCAGACAGCAGGAGTCTCAGCTATGTTCTCCATGGGGAAGAATTGGCTCTTTAAAAATACCCTGCGGGATGGATGGATGACAAATGGATGTCCCTATGTGAAGGTCCAGCCAGGTGTGCAGGCAGGTGTGCTCTAAAGCATGCCTTCAGTTCACTATTACTGCACCTTCTCCAACTCTGTGTAAGGCCCCATCCCTTAGTGGCCCAAAGTAGCCTCCGAGTTCCTCTTGGCTCTGCCTTCCCGCTCCCTTCCCTCCCTCCCCAGGCACCCTCACCTGTGTGTAGTGGAGGCCCCCTTCCCACTCCTTGGCCTGATGCCATCTCCCTTTCAGTGTTTTCTTGCATTAGTCATTTCTCTGGTTCTTTATGCTCTCCTTTGAGTGGGTTCACAACTGGGATTCTCTGCAGTGCTCTTGAAAACCTTGGCTCCCCTCTCTTCAACAGGCTCGTTCTTGACCTGTTCCAGCCCACCCTAGGCCCTTGTAAGGCCCCTGTGAGGGACACCAGCCCTTGCTTCCATGGATCTTGGCCGAGACTGATGTGCCATCTGAATCCTTCTTCCTTCAACTTCCACAGGACTTCTTATTTTAGTGGAATTAATCTGAGCTGTGGCTAATAATTATAAGGTTTATTTTTTAAATTTCATAATCTGTTTTCCTTTTTCACCAACTCTATGAACTATCTTGACGTCTCCTCTCCTTACAGTGACTGTATCCTGGACTCAAAGCTGACACAGGCCTCACTTGACTTAAGTTATCTCATTTCACCCTTGAGCGGCCCCAGGGGAGGTATTTTTATCTTCCTTTTGCATATGATGATACTGAAACCAACAGGAGATGAGACAGAACTTTGCAGAGAGCCCCTGCCAGACCCTCATGGTCCCCTTCTCTTTGTTTACCTTCCCAGGGGTGTATAGGAGCAGTTCAGCCGGGCACACTCACCCTCAGACATAGTACTCAGGGTCCACATTGCTTTTAAAGTCCCACAAACATGTGTTTGTTTCTTTTAAGATTAGAAGGAAGAAAATGATCCTTTAAAGTCAAAGAGTACATCTGTTGTTATACCCATGTAACCATAAACTATACTTTTCAATATTGGTCCATGGATGTCACACCGTGGCCCTGATCCCAGCCACCTAAGGCTTAAGGACTGGGGGCTGCCATCCACACACACACCTCTCTCTCTCTCTCTCTCTCTCTCTCTCTCTCTCTCTCTCTCTCTCTCTCTCTCATTTTCTATCCCTTTCTCTTACTCTTTTGGCCTTTAAGCTACAAAATTAGACTACTCTTCATTCAAAAGTTTAAAATAAGCTTTCTTTGCCTGTTTCATTATTTCAAAGGCAATTCATGTTTATTGTAAACTTGTAGGTACATGCCCAGAAGCCAGGATGTAGGAAGGTTCTTTGAGAGGAAGGTGACTTGGAGATACTCATGGGATGGACAGGTAACAAGTAGAGAGCAGTTCAGGGGAGATTTGGACAGAATGGGGCCCAGTGGAGAGCTGTGGAGAGCCTGCAGGGCTGGCACTGATCCCTGGAACTTAGGGTAGAAGGCAGATATGGAGCAAGGCCCCAAACCAGGGCCTCTGCACAGGTGCTCGTGGACCTGCAGTTAACAACTCATACTCAGTAAGGGCCCACTCTTTTCCTCTCAGGGAGGATACCTGGTTTCTCATTTAACCCTGAAGATATTACCCATGTAGATAGGTTAATTCCAGGTGGCAGCTGAGGTTTAAAGAGGTCACCTCCCCAAGTTTTCCCTGAACACCATCAACACTGTACAGCCTGGAAGCCCGTCATGTCTCCTCCATCTCTGGGACTCTGTTGCCTGACATGCTGGGTCAACGCTGCCCTGACCCCTGGCCCTTCTGTTTGGCTCCACAGAGCCCTGAGGTTACTGTCCCAGCCTCTGGAGGAAAGGCCTTTCTTTGTCTACCCTAACCAGGGCCATATGTGCTTTTCTACCCTCCTTGGCTGTCACCCATCTGGTGGCCCAGCAGCTGCTAATACAGCCTTCCAAAGGCTGACTGGTGACTGTGTGTGAGTCCTGCCAGCCCAGGCCAGCCCTCTGTCCCTGGACACGCAGTAGGCAGCTGCCTCTCAGGGTGCCTGCAAGGGCACTGGAGGGAATAATGCCCTGCCCCCGCAAATTCCTGAAACGCCTCCACCCTAGAACCACCCCTGAGCTGGCAGCTCTGTCTTGTGTTAAAATGCAACAAGCCCTAGGACCCTTGCCACCACATAACTGCATTTTGTGTTACACCTTGCCAGGTACTTCCAAGTCTGTCACCTGTCTTCAATTCAAGAGGCACTGCTCTCCCGCCCTCCCAGGTGAACAGAGCAAAGCTCAGGGAAGTTAAGTGATGTGGCAGAATTCACAAAACCAGGTTGTAATAGATGAAGATGGATAGAAATATAGGTCTCCGCCTTCTCTGTGAGTGGCCTCTTTGTGCCCCAGAAATTCTTTCATGGGATTTCTAAGTGGGAGGAGCTGAGGATGGAAGGGGCATGAAAAGGAAAAAATTGTGATGCTGGCCTTATATTTTCCCATTCCCTCTTTCTCCCACTCCAACATATATGCAAATACACATACATTCATGCACACACATACACAGTTGTTTCTTCCCACACACCAGCTCCTTGCATTTCTCAGCAACAGATAGGTGTCAGCCTGAACCTTGAGAGCAGGAGAGTTATCTTGGGCATCTGGTTCATCCTGGGACAAGGCAGATAAACATTTGATTCATGGATCCTATTGACCTCCCAGAAATAACTGGAAAATAAATGCTGATTATAACATCTTTAGTCTTGGGCATCAGGTACCCAGTGCTTTTGAAACTTTTCTACTCCAGTGTTTTGGGTATGCTGTGCCCATTTGTTTACCTGCTTACCGAATATGTGCTGTATACCTGGCTACTCGCCAAGTGCTCCACCCCTCACAGTTTCTTCTGTCTTATCTCACCCAAGGTCGTTGTGGTGATGAGGCTCCACCAGGCAGGTAGGGTCATGCAAATGTGGAGAACTCAGCAAAGTTTTGGTTATTTTTGGTTATTTGGGTTTGGCTCAACATTGTCTTTTCTGTGCCATTCCCCATTGAACTCACCCCAAGTCTATCAATAAAGACAAGCCTTCCCTCTGGAAGGTTGCCTGTGACCCCTGAAACCATTCCCCAGTAGTTAAATTCTTGGATCAGTTTCCAGATATGACTTCTGTGTACATCCTTCTTTTTCCCAGGCCTATCACATGATGTGGAGGTATTCTATAAGTCTTGGGCACCAGGTAACATGAGCCATGACCCTTTTTGGCTTTCTACCAACCTATAGTGAATTCAGGCCAGAGCACAGCAGTGGATCTGATGCATACTGACTTTAATCTAGTAGGTTTCCTGTGTGTGCAAAGTCTTGCAGAGAAGACAGAAGGGGACACAAATGATGTCAAAGGGCCTTAACATAGTTAGGGAGCAAATTCAGGAATATCAGGATATAAAACCAGTCTAAATGTCATTCAGAAGCAGTCTGACCAACAGGACACTCTCCACACCTGGTTCAGGCACATGTGATAGAACTGGTCTCCTCTGGAATGAAAGCCACATATCCCTGAACCTTGAAAAGATGTAGCTTCCCACCTGAAGACTAACCCACCTCAAAAGGCACACACACTATAATGATGTCACAACTGTAAGTCATTATTGCAATTTTTTTTATCTTTTATTATTTTTTTAGTAGTGGTGACAATATTAAAAATTAATTTTTAGTTGAAGTTCAGAAATACAAGAAACGAAAGCCAATGTGATCCAATTGAGTAGGGAATGAGAGATCTGGTGACCATATCTCAAGGGCCCTTATGATAGCTCCATCCCGAGACAAGTGTGAAAACTCCTCCCAGAGCCAGAACAGTTAACTAGTACACAGTCCCTATTTCTTGTCAGGAATAATGCTTTGGACTTAGGTCTTAAAAGATCCTTCCAGATTAGCCATTGCTATCAAAGTTGTGTTTGCCTATAGCCAGACTATAACACATACACAGCCATTTATCACTTGTCTGATTAATTCTATGAGTCAAGTTATCAGACCTCAGGAGTCCTGTGCTCAGACTCCACAAAGAAAATCTGGAAAGTTAGGAAAGAAACTGGATGTAAAACTCTATTATGAGATCACTTCATTCATAAGTGTTTACTAATTACTGTATCCATCCTTAGTTTCATCCTTGGCAACATTTCATATTATGGTGGGTCCATCCTGTCATGGTCCTTGGAATTGAGAGGAGATGAAGAGAGTGCAAAATACCACCACTGCCCTCAAAGCATTGCCGGGCTTCTTGGGATACTGAGGTACACAACATGATAGAAATAAAAAGAACCCACTTTTCCTGGTGAGAAATATCTTATCACATGAATTCAGCTTTCAGATTGAATTATATCTGACTTAGCTAAATAGACATCTGAATATTTAAAGTTATATTCAAGTAATATAACTCCCCTCTTATAGACTGATACCTTTCTAGCTAATAGAAAATTATAGTGAATTTCTGCTTTGTAGTTTTAGCTTGTTTAATTAAAAATTGTGTGCTTACAGAAACAAGTCATTAGTGATCAATGTTGATTTTTGAGAATACTCCAAATCTGGAGAATGACTTCAGTGAGAACAAGTTGCGAGGAAATAAAAGAGAAAAGAATAGTGCCAATGTACAAAGCCATCCCTTGTGCAGGAGTGGCCTGGCCTTTATAAGTGGGAAACAAATGTTGCCTACTAGCATCCATTGTTGGTCATCATGCTGTGTGTGAGCTGAGTGCTGTGGGTGGTACCCCCATCTTCAGGGTGCAGGATGCCACTGTGAGTGTCAGGGTTGTGATTTGAACCCAGTGGGCCCTAATCTTGGGCCATCTCTGAGCTCCCCCTGCAAAACACTGGCTCTCACATGTGCAGGAAATGAGGACTTTCAAAGGAGAACAAAGTTTTCATTCACAGGGGAGTGAAAGAAAGTTGGTTCAAATAGGCTAAGTACATTTATTTATATCCAACTTTGGTAATTACCCCTGGGTCATTTCCTATTTAAGAATCCTGGAACCTCTGAAATCCCTGTTCGGAACATGCTATTTTTAAAAGTTCATTTGAGTGAAATGATGTTTGTCATTCGCTGAGAAAACAAACAATGCTGGAGGAAGTCAAAATTCATCTTTGAGGACATGGTAGTCAAAGGCGGATGAAATGCCTGGTGCTCCTTCAAGAGGAGATGCCCTGAGAGCCAGTGCTTCCCACTCATGAGCACTTCTGAGCCTTCTTATTATTTCCTTGGAGGCTTTTGGTCTCTGTTTTGTTTCCAGGGTGGTGATTTTGATAAAAGCCATCTCTGAGGTTGTACTATTGGAGGCATAATTATCTAAGTTCCCGGCTACATGTCACCCTCCTGTCCCCGGGGCTGTGGGAACAGTAGAATAACTTTCTGGGGAGATGAAAGGCTGGCCTCCTACTCCCCTGCCTCCTGCCCCACAAGGCCCTAATGATGGTTCTCCTTTGAACTCCCCATATTTAAGGCCTTCCTCAAGGACAAATGAGTTCTCTGCCCTGTGCCTGTGTCTTCTAAGGCAGCAATTTTCACCGGGAACCCTGTGTTGCAGCCTTTCTAGACCAAACCCTAAGTTTAGCCAGGCTATGGCTATTTGAATAGGCTCTTTTGGGGACCCTAACACCCCCAGGGCTCAGGATTCTCTACAGAGTCCCTCTGTGGCAGGGCCTAGCCATCCAGTCACTATGCTATCAAAGTCATCTGCATGAGTCCCAGCAGCTATGGATTCAGCCCCACCACTGAGTGAGAGTGGTCTAGGGGTACTATTCCCCCTCATTTTGGCCTCTGCTTCCCAGACAATGCTTAAGTTCATACAACTTCACAGGTATTCAAGGATGACATGAGGCCTAGTAAGGCTGAGGCAGTGGTACATGTGCCTGTGTTCTGGAAGGACTACAGGCTTCCCTGAGACAGACCTGGGTTAAAGACACAGCTCAGCCGCTCGGCCTCTACAGGCACCTTCAATGAGAGCTAATAGATGAAGGCCCAGCCGTAGCATCGGGCACACACCAAGTGCGTGGTAACCTGACAGGCAAGAGATTGAGAGACAGACAAGCCAGAGGTCTGCAAACAAAGGTTCATGGGCCAAATCCAGCAAGCTTTTACAAATAAAGTTTTAAAGCAGCTATGCCACTTCTCTTACAGAGTGTCTATGGCTGCTTTCATGCCATCATCACAGAGTTGAGCAGTTGTCATAGGCCCACAAAGCCTAAACCACTATCAAGCCCTTCGTGGAGAAAGTTTGCCAACTCATGATTCTCAACAGGAGAATCTTTAATGGTACGATTTCTAGGCCAAGAACCAACCTGGTTCCATTGCTCCCCTCTCTAGGGACACCACAGACTCATGGATGAATGAAAAGCCATGGAAGGAAAACCTGTAGGTGGGGTCAGGGAGCAGGCAGCAGACAGAGGCTTGCTCAGGCTGGGTCCAGCTGACCTGGGGCACAAGAAGCACTTTGGTTCCCCTTACCTGGCCTTCCAATGCCCAGGTGCCTCTTGTAGTCTTCCCTTCCTCCTGCACCTACTCTGTGACTACAGGCATTCGGAGCTCTGCCACTGCCCTTCAGAAAATCCTCACCTCACCCAGGCAGGTACAGGAAGAAAAGCCAGAGCAGGTACACAGCATATCAGGCTCTCTGTGAGCCCTGCAGCTAGGGTCAGTCCTGTGTTCCAAAAATGGTACTTCTCAATACCTCATGGGCAAGAGGGAGCAACATTTCCATGTAGCAGGATCAAGCCAGGTGCATTGCACATTTCCTTATTGAAACCACACCTAGCCTGAGAGACTATTACTAGATTTGAAGATGGAAACTCAAGGGAGATGTCCACATCTGGTCAATTATAAAATGTTGACTACCATGCTCAACCACGGCCTTATACCTGTGCTCCTATTACTGAATCCCATCTTTTATCTGGTTTTGCTTTGTTTTATTGTTTTAGTTTTATTTTGGGGTGTTTTGTGTGTGTGTGCAGTTTTTTTGTTTGGTTTGGTTTTTGTTTTATTTCCATACTAGGGATTGAACCAAGACTTGCTCTACCACGGAGCTTCATCCCCAGCCCTTTTTATCTTTTGAGACAGGGTCTTGCTAAGTTGCCTAGGTTAGCCTTGAACTTGAGATCCTCCTGTTACAGCCTCACAAGTAGCTGGGATTATAAGAATATACCACCACACCTGGCTTTGGCCTGATTTGCCCCATCACACCCCTCACTCAGCATGTAAATCACAGAATGACAAGTGTTGCAAGAGAGTTTATTCTCTAGGTGGCTGCATGTGGAGGCCAGATAGTAAGTCTCAAATCTGTCTCCTCAAGGATAGGGCTGGGGCATATTGATAGGCTGAGGCAGGAAAGGTGGTTGGAGGTTAGGAAGTAATTGGTGGTCTGCACATGTGTAATCACTTCATCAACAGTTACCATCCTGATGCAAATGTCAGAGGTATTATCTATACCTCTAAAATTGGTGATTTTTGAAGTCCACTAAAAGCAAGAAACTAAGAGCAGGTGATATAGTTTAAGTCTGGAAAAGCAAATAACAGGTGGTAAAGCAAATAAGTAGTGAAGCCTAGAGGGTTTTACTCAGGAACCATAGAGAGCTGATATATTCAGATTTCCCTTGTTGAGTTCTTTGCCTCTTTCCACCTGCACTGACAAGCATGTGGCCCATGTGTCCCACTGTGCAAATGAGGACTGAACACCTCAACTGTGTGTCATCCCTGGGAATATGACAGCAAGCAAACAGCAGTAATCCCAAAGGGGACACACAGGTGGAATGTGCAGTTTATCAGATGGCACTAGGGAGATAGGGAAGGTAGGAGAGAGAGAGGGTGTTATTTCAAAGTGTGGCCAGAGAAGACTTCATGGGATGGGGGAGGTGATGTTTGAGAGAGATCTAAAGGAAACCAGAAAGCCAAACATGGGGGTATCTGAGAGAAGCACACAAAGGGCAAAGTAGGTGCAAAGGCCCTGGAGTAAGAGTAGGCCTGGCCTAGTCAAAGAACACCCGGGGAGCTAGTGTAGCTTAGGGAGGAGGTAGGAATAGGTAACTAGGAGAGGAAGACAGGCAAGTGAGATGGCAGAGGGCCAATGAATGGGACCATCTCTCCACATCTGTTGTGTTTACAACACTACTATGCCTGGGTCTGGGAGCCTTCAAGCTAAAACTCATCACTCTGAGAAAGAGGCCTTCAGTGTCACAGTTAATGCTCCAGAAAGGAGCTGAGATTAAGGCCTTGGGCATCAAAGATATGGCATGTGATGGGAGTTGGGAAGGAAGAAGAGGATCTTAGAAACTCCCTGGCATCCTGAAATAAAGGAGATCCAGGAGGGACTTCTCCAAGTGCCCAGTTTGCACTCGTGTACATGCATACACACATGTGCTCACACACATACATACACACTAGCTTTCAGAGCCTGCTTGAAATTGCAGCTTGGATCTTCTGATAAAGTTTTTCTATAGCTCTGGGGATTATGTAGCTCTGCAGGACCTCAAGGAGCAACCAGATGCATGACTGAGAGTTGGAAGCAAGCCTTATGTAGGCTGGGTGGGTGTGCATAGGCCTGGGATCCCTGCAGATTCAGGTTGATGTAAACCCTAGGGGCACCAGCCCAGCAGAGAGCACAAAGCAGTAACCTTTTCCCCTCAGGGTGGAGGATCTGGCCCAGCAGTGGACAGAGAAGAAAACTGAAAGAGTGTGGACAAGGGTTTTCTCAGCCCAATGCTCCTGGGTCTAAGCTGCCACATTCCTAGAGAAAGAAAGTCTACACCATGCTCAGCCTCACCCAGTCTCCCCTGGCACATTGAAAGCCTAGCCCAGAAACACGGGCTCCTTCTCCTCCCCTAAATCAGAGCAGTGAAGAGAGCAGCTCAAGTTTACACAACTCAGCTTCCAACACAGGATTCCACCTTCTCAGGACTTGCATCAGCCATGTCAGAGGTACAAATTCATGTAGTCACCCAGGAGGCAAGTCACATTAGAGGCCAGGATCCTAACACCAGAAAGGGTGTTGGGCAATAATTTTCATCTACCAGTGCCATCTTACTTACTCTGATATTGAAAAGATACATTATCTTCCCCTTAAGCAAAACCCCTTAAACACAAACCCGGGGGCTTACCCTGTGTGCCTCCCTACTCAGATATCCAGGACAGATATCCAGTTGATATTGAAATGACAGACTTGTGGGCTTCTCTTCTGCCTGATGGCCTTGGCAGTCTGGCCACTTGAGCATCTGTGTCTCATGGGTACCAAAGTGCACTCATATTTCTTACTCTTCTATCCTTACCACAGCCTGGGATAATGGAGGGCAGAGGTGGTGGAAAAGGTGTTCACAGTGAGCTTGCTCCATGCAGAGGTGACCTGTCCGTATGCTCGTGAGGAGGGAAGTGGTATTATGTACTTGTTTAGAGTATGCGTCACAGATCCTGCTATAGTTTGGATCTTGTGCAGTCCTCAAAGGCCCATGTGTTAAAAGCTCAGTCCCCTGAATACTGCTATTGGGAGAAAGTAGACCCTTTAAGAAACGGGACCCACTGGGAGGTCTTCAGGTTATTAGGGGGACCTGCCCTTGACGGGGATATTGAAACCCTGTTCCCATCCTTTCTCTCTTTCACTTACGGGCCATGAGGTGAACACCTTCCACCATGGACTCCCACCATGAGGTGCTGCATACCCTAGTTACAAAGCAGTAGGGCAAGTTGATTATGGACCAAAACCTCCCAAACTGTGGGCCAAAATAAATCTTTGCTCTTTATGAGTTGATTTACCTCAAGTATTTATGTATTGTACTGATGGAAAGCGGACCAATACAGGTCCTGACCCTGAATACAGGGGGTTTAGCAAGGTGTAAAGTAACTGTCCAAAGGCTACAGCAGTAGCAGATGGCAGAGCCAGGAGGGGAATTCAAGTGTTTTTTATAACATCTGTACCACACAGGCACATTTGCAAGCAGACAGTGTCACCCTTTTCTTTGTGGTCACATTTGTGCCTTAGGCACTATAATTTTAAGGGATAGATGACTTTGTGGTGAGCACTTCCTGTCCCTCCCCACTGCACACACACCCCAGCTTGTGTGCATGGGCACACACATACACATGTTGAGGAGACCTAAATGGCACCACCTGCAGTTTAAATCCAAGAGGTCTCTACTGTGCTACAGACCCCAACCTGTGTGGACATGTGATACCTTGTCCTAAGCAAGGTCTTGAGGACTCTGTCTCTAAGTGAGTCAAGATGCTGTCTCCAGGCTGCACCTGCAGGACACAGAACTTGGCCTCACAAACAGGCAACTTCCTTGTATGTGTGAGTGTGCACAGGCTTCATAATTCCTCAGAGGGCCTTTCGCCTTTCTCCCTCTTATTTGAGCTGATGGAAATGGCTTTCCCCTGACCTCCGCCCCAGGCCTGGCTGTGATAAGGCTCCCATGTAGCTGAGCTTCTTATCAGGCAGCTGCAAAGGGACCTGGGGCCCCTGCACTGGGCAGCTGGGGCTGATAAAATAAACCTGGACCAGCCGCTCATCAGAAGCTTTCTCGAACCCATCCCTGGTGCCCCACAACTTGGAAATAAGAACAGTGAGACCCAGGAGACTTCTCTACTTTGTTATACACCAAAGCAGATCTGTGGTCTGGGAACCCCAGACCCAGCCTGATTGGAAACACCTGAGAATAAAGGTTTGCCAACAAGGGCTGGTGCAAAAGGGCATCAGAGGTTTCCTGGGGCCCCAACATCGAACCCAGAGTCAGTACCTTCTATAGGATTAGGGGATCAAGTGTGCAGTTTGAGTCCACTAAAAATAGCTTGTGAGGTAGTGCACCTGTTCCCATTTTACAGCTAAGACACTCAGACCCAAGTATGGAATTCAGGTATTTCGTCTAATGTGCTATGTTCCATTTGGAAGCCAGATTTTCTTTTTTCTTTTTATTTATTCATTTATTCTAATTAGGTGTACATGACAGCAGAATGCATTTTGATTCATTGTACACAAATTTAGCATGACTTTTCATTTCTTTGGTTGTACATGATGTAGAGTCACACCATATGTGCAGTCATACATGTACCTAGGGCAATGATGTCCATCTCATTCCACCATCTTTCCTGCCCCCATGTCCCCTTTCCTTCCCTCCCTCCCCTTTGCCCAAAGTTCCTCCATTCTTCCCATGCCCCACCCCTGTTATGGATCAGCATCCACTTATCAGAGAGAACATTCAGCCTTTGGTTTTTGGGGATTGGAAGGCAGGAATTCTGATGCCAAAATCTTTCTTTTCATTCTGGAAGCACTGCCTGGAGCTTCCTCACCACCACCCCCAAATACGTTCCCTGTTTGACAACTGCATCTCCAGAAGTTCAGTTAAGCTTCTAAGCATCTATGATTGTGAAACCCTGAGCACATGTGGTGATTTCAAAGGACTGGACCATCTGCAGAGCTGGCATGAAGTATTTGAGATGTGCTTACCCTAAACCATTTTTAAATATTTATCTGAACTGGTGTCCTACAGTTTTCCAATAACCCTAGTAGGATAGACTTATACAGGGGTGTTCTTTTATACAGGGGTATTCTTTTTGCTTTTATTTTGGTGGTGCTGGGTATAGAAGCCAGGGTTTGCACATGCTAAGCATGTGCTTTAACATGGAGCTACATCCTCAGCCCAATGAGGGTGTTTTCAAAAGGACCTTTGGTGATTCCCTGTGCAGCCATAGTTGAGAATCAGGAACAAAAGACTCCTCTTGTGAGGGAGCCCACCCAACAGCAAAGCCTCACAAGTGGAGGAAGCATTCCTACTTTTCAAAAAACATCTTTGGAGAAGCTTTTCAGATTCCCTTCTCACACATCCTTTCCATCAATTTCGTCACCTGCAATGGTTAGAAACCTAATTATTTTTTTCTACTTTGGTAGTACTGGGAATGGAACCCAGGGCCTCACACAAACTAGGCAGGCACTCCACCACTGAGCTATACCTCCAGCTTAGAAACCTATCTTCATATAAATTTAAAAATCTGAGGTACATCTTCATTTTTAATACTTGAAATAGTATGGTTGCAAAATGATTCAGTAACTGGATATGATTTATAACCTTACTGCCTTATTAACTTCTAATCACACTCCTGCCCAAACCTCAAATTCTCAGACCCCTGGCCTCTTAGCCTTGTCAGATTTACCTTCCTGCAGTCCCAGCCTCACACCCGGAGACCTCATAACTGCCTGGTTTTCTCACCCCATTTGGCCCTTCATGGTATCATCCTTAACTTTCCATAGTAACTTTCAAGTGCTCTTCTAAACTATGGACATTCCTTCTCCTCATTTTTGTCCTACTTCAACATTTCTTCAGAATCTCTTGTTCTATAATCTAACACTTGCAGTTTCTGCTCACCCCCTACATGAGAAGACTCAGCTTCCTTAATGTGGTCTTCAAGACCATTACTCACCCCAAGCAGCTGAATAATAAAATTCGTTAATAACCTGTAACATGGTAGTGATAGTGGAAGAAGTAATAAGACAAGGAAAAGGACGATAGTAAAATAAGGTCTTGATATGTGCCGGGTTTACCCATTCATATTCTTTCCTCTAAAACCTCTGCTTTTATATTTTCCTGAAAAATTCAAAAGTAGTTATTTGAAATGAAAGTATCATTTTTTTTTTTAGTATGAAATCAGCAATACTTTGAAAGGATACAAGCATTTGAAATCTGTACTGTTTTAGACCATCTGGCTTATCAGGGAGCCTCTAATCTTGATTGTTCAAATAAATCCAATCCTGTGGCTGCCTGGTGGCTTTTTGTGTAACTGTTTCATCCTGTTATTTGGCTTGCCTTTATTAAAGAAATCAGCACACCATAGTGACAGAAGAATAGATTGTGTTGTGATTATCCTTCTTCCCAAAAGATTAGATTATAGGTTTCAAAGCCTGCTTTTAAAGTGCTAAGACCTCCAACGAGAAGTGATGAAGAAAGCATCTTGTTTACACTGGCAACACTGAAATGAGAGGACTGTGCAATTTTCTGATTCCTGTTGGTCATGAGACATTAACTGGTTGTTGAATTTCAATCACACCACCTACAAATTCCTGATGTGAAACAAAGTCTAAATTTGTTGGCTTTTCTTTGATTAGTCTCTAGGGCATTTATCACTTTCTATGAAAGAAACATTTAATTTAGATGGCAGTTGATTTGTGTCATGGAATTTCAGCTGACAAGAGGGAGAATTATGTATGTTTATGGCTTCTTTGCTTTTAAAAGATTAATGTTGGGCAAATATAAATCACAAGATGTGGACAAGGAGGGGACACTGGTAAGATGGAGCAGGAGCTTGTCAGGGTGATGGATTTAAATATATAATGAAATATTTTCTTCAGCTAGCAAAACAGTGGGAGGATGGGGGAAAGGGGTGGTAAGGCAGGAACGGTAGAAAAAAAATGGCTTTTCCTTCCCAGGCACAGAAAAAAGACAGCACAGGCGCTCAAAGTGGGGGCAGGCAACTTCCTGACTCTTTCACAAATGCAAAATGGGGAAATGAATTGGTGAGTTCCTGAAGTGCCCTTCCTACCCTGATACCCAGAAGAAGGGATTTGGAAGACAAAGAACAGCTAACACCACCATGGGAAGGACTCAGGAAGCCCAACTGTTCCACAAGATAAGCAAGCATGCCCTGCCATGCCCAGTTACAGGAACTGACCCCTGATTCTCCTGTCACCCCCTACCCTCTCACAGCACAAATCTTGGCTTCTGTGAGTGTGCACATGACTGCATGTACATATGATCATATGTGCATGTGAAGCAACCATTGTTAAATATATGAGGACGATAATAAGAGCTTTCATACTTCTGGCATGAAGTATGAAATCATACTTCATGGGAATCATCCAGAGGCTTTGTGTATGTTGCTACCAAAGTCCTTCTCTAGAGAGGAGAGAGCTAAGAGTCAAAGAGGAGTGTGTGCAGATGGAACATGGAGAGAGCCAGGACTCCTGTCAAATCTGTCTGTCCCTAAAACCCATGCTCCCTGTTCCACCCATTAGGATAGCCCATAGAAACCCTTCTAAGATTTTCGTAAGGGGCAGTTTTTGATGTGTGCCTATCCTTGTCTTCACCACCACCCTGGTAGTATCCTTCTAATATTTAAACCCAAATGCATCCTCCCTTCCCAGCACCCTTTTCAAACATTAGTCCAGCACAAATAGCAAATCTCAGTGATATTATTCTTAATCAAGGGCTAACAGCCCAATGTGAGACAATACTATGGCACCAGATTTTTGCAAAAAGAAAACACTTTATTGCACTCAACTAGCAGGGAGATCAGGAGTTAAATCCTCTCTAAGCAGTTAGTAGGGAGGGCATTTTTAAGAAGGGGGAAGGGAGAAACTGCTCATTGGTGGGATGCTGAGAAGGGGTGAGGTATAGGGTTCTTTATGCAGGTGTAGGTTAGTCATCTTGACTCTTTGCAAGTGGCAAGTTTCTTTTCAGGGGAATTACTATGTTCTGCAGGTTACCTTTTGGTATCAGAAGGTCATTGACTGGATTATGTTCTTCTGAGTATGTCTATCCTTAAAGAGCTTGTTCCAAACTGTCCTTGAGTAGATCCCAGAGGCTTTTCCTAAAGGTGGCTTAAGCACTTTGTTATTTAAGGATTTTACGTCACAGTGTGTCCAAGCACTAAAAAATTTCAGTGTCACGAATGAAAATGGTAACACATACTTTATTTCCTCCCAGGATCCTTCCCTATTGCATGTACACCCTTCTGATCCACACACGGTGGATTTTGCTGTCGCTGAGCCACTTTGGCCTCCTCTTTCTAAGTATGCCTCCTAGAAAAACCCCACTGTCCTTAGAATATAATATGGACACTGAACCCTCATCCAAGAGCCTCAGCCTGAGTCATTGAGCTGATATTGCAGACAGCAGAAGTCCCTCTGACCATTCCAGCCTCTGGACATGGACTCTGCTACTCCTGCCTGTCAAACTCTGTGGTGAAGGAAGGAGAACATCACTTTCCATTTCCTGTGTGCCTACTGATGAGCTTCCTGGAAACCCAATAACAAAGCGTGGTTAACTAAATCATCATTATTTACACATGCAGCCTGATCTAGGACATTTAGTCATGTAATTAGGTACCTAATTATGCTGAAAATGCAATTATATGATTTTTTTAAGTGAATTAAGTCCTCTAGAGAAGTGGCAAAGATTAGTGTGCATGATCCAGCTGTAGAGAAGGGATCTCAGAGGGCAGGTCAGTGTGACTCTGGCCTGCACAAGGGCATAGTGGTCTGAACTTGAACCACATGTGTGAACTCACACAGGCACATACACACATGTGCAGAGGATGCCAGCCTCACCTCTGGGTCCCTAGGAATCTACAAAGGCCTGCTGCACACAAGGAACTTAATAAATAAATGATAGTCATTAATGTCACTGGAAGCTTAGCTTACATCTGTGGAGCGACTGCTTAGTGACTTAGAGAATCTTAGAGAGGTTATTTATTCAGCATGTAAACAGCAGGTGTATAGGAATAAAATAATGATTGCAAAATCAGATGGGACATGTCAGAGGATATTTTATGCAACATCACTTATTCATTCACCTGGCATAGTTTAGATGTTCAGGCATGAAATCCAGTCCTTGTTCTCTGTAGCTCAGAGACCGACAACTGCAAAGCGTTTTAATGGTGATATGAAAAAGTCAGTTGGCAAACTACAGCCTGTAGGCGTAATACATCCAGAGGCCTGTTTTTTATACAGTCAACTACCTAAGAATGGTTTTTACATTTTTAAAGATTTCCAAACAAACAAGCCAAGAAGAATATACAGCAGAGACCATATGTGACCTGCAAAGGCTAAAATATTTACTGCATGGTCCTTTCTAATAAAGCTTGCTGCTGCACCATGTGGGAGTACAGGAAGGAGCATGCAGTCCTTGTACATAAGTCAGGGAAGACTTCCCAGAGGAAGTGACCTTGATCTGAATTTAGAGGATGAAAATTCCTATTTGCAAATTTCTATTTGTCAAAACTCAGATGTCTCTGTGGCAGGGGTCAGAGCCTTCCACCCAGCAGTTACACACAGGAGAAATAAAGACAAAAGGCAAATTTTGAGAACTCCTACCTGAAATAAGGATCATAAGAACCCAGAGATTTTGAAAGGTCAGGCAGTGGAACTTGACCTAGGCCTTCCGCAGGATGCAGCCAGCCAGCCAGACACGGTTGATCACCTAACATGAAGGTGAAGGGACAGGGATGGAAAACAGATTCTCAGGCTACCTCTGGCCTCCCTTGAGCCAGTGACTTTATCCCTTGAGCAACCAGAGAGCCCAGCCCAGGACTGTGTGATATGGAGGAAGAACAGCTGAAGGGAACAGAGCAGAGCACACAGACGACTCCAGGAACAACCCCAGACTTCACAAAAGCAGCTGTGACACCTGGATACCATGCCCCCCTGGCCACTCCTCATTCCCTGCTGAGCTCTACCCTTGTCTCACTGTGTAGTGGCTCATGTCTCCGGATCTCACAGACTTTCCAGCACACCTTCCCTTCCTCCTGTGAGCATCTAGGTGCCCACAAGGAAACTCAACCCGCTCAAGATGGCCACTTCTCTCTCTAGCGCTTATACGCCTGGCAGAGGGGGACATCCTCCTTCCTCTTTCAAAGCCTTCCTTTTAAAAACATCACAGACCCTGTCCTCATCCTTGAGCCAGTCATTGCTCTCAGATATGACTTCCTTGTGCTGTCAGCACACACAGGATGGATGTGTCCATCCTCACATTCCCCATTTGACATCAGCCACATTTTCCTGCCACAATGCCTGAGGATGGCATTACCAGTGAGGAGGTGAAGGCTCGAAGTGGGGGCATGGAGCTTGTTGGGTAAGGCAGGGCAGGGCAGGGAAAGTTACTTTCACAGACCTAGTCTGAGACTTTGAAGATTCTGCAAGACAAAAGCAAGTTTGGAAAATCCACTCCTGTTTCTTGACTATAAAAGTGGCACATGGTATTATCGATGGCTTAGAAAGTACAAAAAATACATATTAGAAGAAAACAAAACTGCTCATGAACCCTGTCTACCAACCAGAAGCCACCACCTAACATTTTAAATGTGTTTCCTTTTATTCCTCTAAGATTTTGGGGGAAACATTAGCATCATTGCTACTTACAGGGCCTTTCACTTAACATCGTATCACAAGTATTTCTTCCTGTCACTAAGAATTCACATTTATTTTCAGTAACTGCATCATTATATTCTGTTGGGGAGGTTTATTATAGTTTACACAATGAATTCCCTAATGCAGTACATTTAGATTGTTCTGTTTTCCATTTTAAACCACATTGTAAAACACTTTTCTGAGGCATGGATTTTGGCTTCTTTTCCAAATTATTTCTCTAAGATTACTAAAAGTGGATTATTTGATTGTCAGGATGATACATTTGCCAAATAGTGTACAAGAACATTGAAAGTTCTTGAGAACTTTTGAGAACCACTTTTGAAAACCTCCCTTTAATCAAGGTCATGCCAATATAATTGGCAATGATAATAACAAATATCCAAATAGCCCAACCTATGCCAGGCACATACTAGGTATTTACCACATACCAACTCAACACACCTACACCACAGTCACATTTTATGGGTGAAGTGACAGATACTAGAAGGACCAAAATCACTTTCCAAGGTGGTCCAGGTGCTAGTATACAAGCTGAGCCATCACTTGTTGCCTGTCTGCTCTATGCCTGGCAATTGTGCTAACCTTGCAGGTGTATAGGCTGGGCTATCATCCCAGCCTGACAGGTGGGAGCTCTGGAAGGATCCTGTGCCTTTCTGTGCATTTTCCTTCTCCTCAAGAAGGTTTCTGAATACAAATAGTATGCCCAGGGTCCAATGTACTCCAGCCACCTCTGGTGGAGCTTGGAAGCTGGGAAGAAGCCAAGCAGGTTCTAATTGGGATGCACACCCATTTCTGTTCCTCAGAATATCTCCTGTGTTATTTGGGTGCCCCAGAGACCTTACTTCAATAAAACATTTCCCCTCTGTGTCATCAGAGTCCATCTATTCTTAAATTAATAAGCAGTGGTAATTTTTACTTCTATTGGTCTCAAGAGTTTGCTTAATTGCCAAGAACAAGCCTATGGAAACTGCAGTCAAAGAACAAGCCTGTGGAAACTGCAGTCTTATGATTCATTGTTCAGAAGAGTGTGTGCATCTACAGAGCCTGACAGAAGTGCTCCATGACCCCACATCCAGCACCAGTCATGGGTGCAGGTAGGGAAACAGGCAGAGGTGACAGATTCTCAGAGTTCTCACTTCTCAGGTCTCCAGCTGGTCCCTGGAAAAAAGGAGACATTAGCTCAGTGCTCTGGCTGAGGTGGCTATGACTATGACTCTTTATTTGCCTGGATAAGAAAGTATCAGGCCCCAAGCTTGATATCATCTTACAAAGGGGTGTAATGTAATGGCTAGCATTTGAACTGTGTCACGTGATTGGTATACTTTCACAGCTATGAGCTCAGTAGTTCTCTAAATGAGGCTCCTAGACAAGCAGCATCCACAGCACCTGGGAATAGTTAGAATGCAGGTTCTCAGGCCTACCCCAGACCTATGGATTACTCAGAATCTTGGTGCAGGGGTGGCAACAATCTGAAACCTAGTAAGTCCTCTAGGTGATTCTGATGTGCTCAAGTCTGAAAAACAGTGCCTTAGCTCCTCAGCCCCACAATCACCTTATTAGGGCAGGGTTTTTATCTCTATTTTATGGATGAGGAGAGGAAACTCCAGAAGATGAGATAACTTACCCAAGAAATTACTTACCCTATAGGTAAAAATCTTACCTCAGGATGGGAGAGGTAGGATAAGGTGTCATTCAAGGAAACTGACTCATAAGAGTATTTCATTCCTTCCCTTCTTAGGGCCTTATGTTTTGTGCAGATTTTCAGAGTGCTACCATCTTCTCAATCTCCTTTGCAAGAGAAATGTGATGTGTTTTCTCTCCCTTGATGACCTATGTATATTGAACATGACTTCTGTGCAAGGCATGGCCTGCATGTCTACCCAGAGGTTGGTCATTTCTTTACCCTGAAGATCAGAGGTCAGACCTGGTCCACAGTTCTCCATCCCTGCCCATGTCCTACAGGGATGGATGCTTCCCATTACCCCCATCTGTCACTATAAGGGGAATTGTGGACATCTCTCCAGAGATAAAGGACACCTCTACTCAAACCTTTCAGGCTCTTAACATGTTATAGAAAAGAATTTAAGGATGTATCAGGTTTTAGCAAAGAGAAAGAGCTTTATTAGAAAGTGAAAGGTTAAGATAGCTAATATAGCTAGCCTATATTGCAGATTTCTTAAAATACATCTCCCTTTGTTTCATCTAATATGAAAGTGCATTGTGTAGGCTAACAATACTCTTAAGCTTTAATAAAAATAAGGCAATTTTTATAGATGAATGAATTTTTAGTAGCTCTAAGATTTGCAGATTTCTCAGAAATTTGGGAATGTCAGACATGGAGGAAAAAAGAGAACTGGGGAACAAGTCTGATCATGGAGGTTTTAGATTTACAGCTATAGTCTCTTTTTTCCTTCCCTTCTGTCTCCTTTCTACCTACTGTTATTTCTTCTATCCTACCTCACAAGCATGGAGTGATCAGGCAAAAAGACCCAAACCAGTAACAAACAAAGTAGCCCATGTTGAAGTTCTGTCCCCTTGGAGAGATACTGAAGCAAGTGTAAGGAGAATTCAAAGGGAAGAGAAAGAGTGAGTGTTTGAGGACATAAATTCTATATAGAGGATGGAAGACCAACCCACAGGTTCTCTGGAGCATTTGTGTCCAGAAGGCACAGCTTCCTCTAGAGCCTGGATCCTGAATGCTGTCTCACTGTCAGGTGATCTCTCCTGCTTCTCCAGTACCCTCAGCCTCAGTTTCCTCCTAATGGCTTTGTTCTCTTTTCACTGTGATGATTAGTCAGCTTGATAAAAAGACAAATGCAAATTTTAAGTTAAATAGCTGAATTCCCTCTCCCCTTATGCTAAAGCCACATCAACTGTCAAGCGTTTAAGGGTATATTTTTCTCCTCCTTCTGGGAAGAATAATCTCCCTTTTGGTGGTCTCAGCATTGTCTTAAGCCTGAGTTCCTTCAGTTGCCAGTTGGTATCTACCACCCCCTCCTCCAGCCCAAGCAGCAGGATGTTGACCAAGCCCCAGGCAGCTTCCCAATCACACAGGATCCTAGCAAGAGCCAGACTAGGAAGCCTGGCTGGAATCTTCTCCTCCCTCTCTTCCTGTCTGTTTTAAATTTGATTTTCCTAGAAATCCTAGGCAGGATGTGTTTGCCAGGGGTGGGGTGGACAATGTTTCCCCTTTCCTTCACTTTTTTGTGAAAAGAGAGGATATTTGCTATCCCTTTAATAAACCACAAAATTCACCCAATCCAAAGTTGACAGGTTACCCCCTCCTTAGAGGAGGACCCCCATATGAACAGTGAAGTTCAGCCAGCATTTTTATAACATTTCTTGCTGATTTCCCTTGGTATCACCATCTTGGACTAAGGAGAGAGTGATTCCATTTTTATTCTCTAGCCCAAGCATTCGTTTTACTTACATCCTGTAACTAATCTATCTATCCTGTAACTCAACTAAGATAGATTGGTCATGGTGTTAAAATAAGACTCTGTTAATTTATTTTTTAATGACTAAGGGATAATAGAAGGGAAAGACACAAAGAGAAAACCCTGTAACCAGACACCCTGAGTTTTGAGTTACAGAATCCTTGCCCTTTTTCCAGTTCTCCTGGGAGTATATCCCAAAAGCAAATGCCTAGATATGAAAAATTCCTAAGCAAAACTCCAAAGCATACACAGGGAGGAGATGCCCTTTTGAAATACCTTCTGAGAGCAGAGTCTCTGCCTCCTCCACAATTAATTGATGCAGAAATAATTGTTTTCTCCAGGGCTGAGAGGCCATTTCTTTTGCCACCTAGCCTCACCAGGCCTCCAGGTTTCCACAACACAGTGATTTGATGTGAAGGGTACGGTGCAGCCTGCAAGGATCAAATACCAACATCTATGCCATGTTTTTATACAGTAGCAACAGGAAGGACAGAATAATACTTCAGAAAAAGAAATCATCAGAGTAGTATAACACATGGCACAGTATTTTGGCAGCCCTTGCATACGGGAGATTGTTTACAAGGTGACCCATAGGGAACTTCGGGACCATCATTTTGGCTTGGTCTGTCAGGCATGGTCTGTCCTGGGTGGTCAAGTTCATATGGGCCTCACTTCTGAATTCTATCTGCAAGCCCAGGTGAGTGCACGCATACTTTCTGCACAGATGGGAGGGATGGTCTTGCTGGAGAATAAGCATGTGATGTCCCCATAGCATACATCCAGCAACTGCTTGGAGCCCAGCCTTTGGTACCGTGACCGGTCATCACAGCAGTTTGATCCCTATTGAAGAAGACCATACTCTTCCACCCCAGAAACCTCACTTACCACTTCACAACCCACAGCCCTTCCACCTAGGTCCCTCTCTCACCACCATGCCTCTTCCCTCTGGTGGCAGTGCCATCCACCATCTCAACAGGCAGGATTGGGACCACCTCCTCCAGGAAACCTTCTTGGAGGACACTGGAGAATGATACTTCCTGAACTTACCCATGCATGTCCCATCCTTATACAGTAACCTCCTGATGACAGAGGCCCAGCCTTAATATAGAACATATTGTTGGAACATAGTAGGTGCTAGAGAAGGTTTTCTGAAGGGAAGAATGCACATGTAGTCATGAGCTTCCTTGCTGTCAAAAAATCAGTGGTCTTGGGGCCAAGTCAAATAGTCAAGGCTGAGTCAGACAGCTGAGGCTCCTCTTTGAAACTCCCGGCATCTCTATAGTATCCATACAGGCACCTTATCACATAGAGAGTGTGGGCAGTCTAGGTTTTCATATAAATATGTTGTAGCTCCCAAACAAAGTCCTGGGTACAGAACCCATCTTCCCCTTCACTTTCAGCCTGGGGATGGGTAAATTGTGAACTGTTTTCCTTGGTTCTAAGAGAAAAGGATGGATGGGTATTAAGCTATTCACTTATTTCTTGGGGGATACATATTCTGAAACCCAGAGCCTGAGTACCACATCCTTTCAGGAAGTAATAACAGCAAATCATCAAGGAAAAATAAATGTATTTGACTTTTCCTACCACAAAGTCAGTCAACGAGCTTCAACTGTCAACTTCGACCTTTCCTATTAAAGTCAGCCAATGAACTTCAACTATCAAGTGTTCACTTTGCTTGCACAAAGACATTGTGAAATCAAGAGCAAGAACAAAATACCACAGCCTGAGCCAAGAAAACCTTGCTACTGTTCCTCCTCCATAGCCATCTTGCTCCTGAACCCCAAATCAGACCCACACAAAGCACTCACTACCTCAGAACACTTGACAAAATGACTTTTCTGACTCTGTAGGTTCCTTGAAACTGGACACTCCGGGTAAGTAGCAAAGTGCCTGGCAAACCACCATGAGTAGATGCTGTTGCTGCTAATGAGGATAAATTGCTATTGTCAACATGGATTGTCATCATAGGAACTCCTCAAAGGCCCCCATGACAAACCTGCATTCCTCCTTATATTTTTAAGTTTAAAACAATGGTCCTCCTCCCAAGACACGTGGGTACTCCAATGTGAACCCATTCTCACTCTCAATTCTAAGGTAACTCACTCCCTGGGGTTCTCGCCTTTGTGACTGAATTTCTCCTTTTGATGAACCAGACAGACAATGGGACAATGGAAGACAGGAAGTGGGAGCTCCCTCATCAATTCCTAAAGCAAAGTGGGGAACCCTAAGAGACAAGATGAAAGGTATAGAGACAACCCTTTGCAAGAAAAGAGCTTCCTAGATGCTGTGTTTGAATGTTGGTTCCCCAAATTCCATGTGCTGGAAAGTTAATCCCCAGAGTCATGTGCTGATGGTATTTGGAGGTGGAACATTTGGGAGGTGAATAGGTCACAAAGGCCTGTCCTCATTAGTCAATTCATCCATTCATCAATTAATTGATTGGTGGATCGTTGAGGGACTGGCATTGTTATAAAACAGCCTTCTACAGCACACTTACTCTGTCTCACCGCATGGTGACAAGAGCACACTTGCTCTGCCATGTTATGATGCAGCAAGAAGGCCCTCACTATATGCCAGCACCATGCTATCAATTACACAATCTATCATATTCAGTTATAGCAATGAAAACAGACTAAAACACCAGCATAGCATCATCTGAAAACAGAAGAGAAAGAAGGTTGATGGTGGCAGTAGATGAACATGACTTTCCTTCTCAGGGCCAGTTTCAGACCCTGCTATCCATCAGCATCTGAGAAACATCACTGGCCCCAAAGGATCCAGCTGCAACTGAGTCCTGTACCTCATTAACTTCCAACTAAAGCAGAGAGTGCCTCCTGCATTGCACCTGTGTGCCCTACTACCTCCCAGGGATGGCCACCTTTAACTAGATCAGGTGTACCTGACCCTGTTGAAGATGTGTGGGATCCGTAGGGATTTGGCTGCAGCCAATGGCAGATTTCATAGGGGGCGGGGGGATGACCATTCTCAGCTCCACTAAGATGTGGAGAGTAAAGGTACAGTTTAGTTGATTTTGGTTCCTTGGAAGAAACTCAGCTTTGTTTTTTAATTGGTGCATTGTAGTTATACATAAAATTGTGATTCATTATGATATATTTGTACATGCATAGAACATAATTTGATAGATTTAATCCCCCCGTACCAGCCTTTCCCTTCTTCCTCCTTTCCCCTGATCCACTTCCTCTACTCTGCTGACTTCTCTTTATTGTCATGAGATCCAATTTTTATTCTTTTTCTCTCTAGTTTCCAATATGAAAGCAAACATACAACCCTTAACTTTCTGAGTCTGGCTTATTTCACTTAGCATGATATCCTCCAGTTCCATCCCATTTAGCAGCAAAGGACATAATTTCATTCTTTATGGCTGAGTAAATCCCCACTGTGTATACATACCACTTTTTCTTTATCCATTCTTCTATTGAAGGACACCTAGACTGGTTCCATAACTTGGCCATTGTGAATTGTGCTGGGATAATTATGTGTCATTATAGTATCACTATAGCATGTATCACTATACTATGCTGACTCTAATTTTTTGCATAAATAGTGAGGAATGGTATACCCAGGTCATTTAGTGTTTTCATTCCTACTCTCCTAAGGAATTGCCATGTTGATTTCCATAGTGGTTATACTAATTTGCAGTTCCATCAAGAATGTATAATGAGAAATAACACTTTCAAATATTCGCCAATTGTTGTGCCATGCACCTAGCCTGATGCTGGACATAGAACTCTGGACAGAACAAATATGGTGTCTGGTGGAAATGTTGCAATCTTTAGGAGAACCATGAATGAAAAATGCAGAACATTTTGGGTCTTTACAAAAAATAAAAATAAAAATTGGTCCTCTCACACCTGAGAATCATGGGATAGGCCTACTGAAAGTGCACTAGTGTCTAAGCAGATAGGTTTGGATACAGGTCTTAAACACAAGCCATGAAATGCACCCCAAATGAATTAAGTCAATATTTCCTCTGGAAACCAGCTTGCCAAGGCTCTGCCTTGGGTGGTGCCCTGCAGGGTTACACCCTGACTCCAAGCTGCCTGGGCTTGAACTGACTGCCTCCTGACTCTCATGGTAATGCCAAATGACCCAGAGAAAACATAACACCTTTGTGGGACTCAGTTTCCTAATCTGTAAGTAGGGAATAAATAATTCCTATCAAATGAGACTGTAGTCTGACTGAGTTGAAATGTGTTCAATGCTGGCACGAGTTTTATTAAAAAAGAATGAAGTCCCTTCTAACCCTGGCAGCATTGTACAGAGTGATATAAGAAAATGCTGGTCTTCACCTGGAAAATTCCTCAGGACAATTCTGGGTGTTTGAGCTTCCATAAACATTCATATTGATGTTCTATGTATGTACTATGAGCAAAGTGCTATTCTTCTTACTGCCAGTGAGGTTCTAGGTGATTGATAAAGGTCCAGAACACCAGCCTCTGCATCCACTCATTCATGCGGGCATGCCTTTATTCATGTCTTCAGTGAATATTTATTGATTACCTACTTTGAGCTAGGTATCGAATTTCAGGCTGTACTTGTCCCAGTTGGATCCCAGAATCTAGCATCACAGTGAACTTGCTGCTTCCTGCTGTAAGTCTTGAAACGTGAGCCCTCCTCCCTACCTGGTCCAGTCTGCCCTGCGTCCAGGTGTGTGCCCACTCTGTCTCTTTACTTCCTTGATACATGGTTTTATCTTCCTCCCCACCTCTGGACTCTGTGCTGCCACCAGACCCCGCAGCCTCCTGGCTCTCCTGTTCCCCTGTTCGGGGCCTCCAGCTTGGATACGGTTTCTCCTTCACCAGCTGTCCCCCCTGATACCACAATCAGTTTCTTATCAGAAAGAGTCATCTGGTAGCTGCCCTGGGGAGAATGACCTCATAGCTCTATAATTGAAGTGATTATCTGAGCGGAAATGGCTATTAGGAAGCATCCTTCCCTGTTTTAATATGCATAGCAGCTGTAATGGGAACATGGGATTTCCATGTTAACACTGATATTTCTGTGGTCTAATAAATCCTTCTTCTCATTCATCTCCCAGAGGAGAGGAGACATTCTATGCAGTATCTCAAGGCACTGCAAGGTTCCCTCTCTCCTTGGAATCCTCACCCTCTGTCTAGATCAGTGAGCTGCAGCAAAACATAGTAACTTAGTGCCACAGGGCAGCCCTTCCCCCAGGAGAGCTGATATAGAAATGTAGGGAGAGGTCTCAGTGAGGGGCTTGTTAAAGAGACAGAGTACACCCCAAAGATAAGAGAAACAACAAAGTCCCAGACAGTCATGGGATGATCTGCATGACCATGGGCTCATCACATCTCTGAGCTGCAGTGTTCTACCTGTGAAGTGTGCTTATGACACCATGGACTTCACGGGATTGCTATGGAGACCACAGGAGAGAGTAGATGGTGGCAGCTAAGCCAACACCTGATCTGTATAGACATACCACAAATGGCCCGTGTTCAACAGTCTTGCACTCCTTATACACACTACAGATGGCAACTGAGCTTCTACCAGGTACAGGCACTGGCGTTGGTGCTGGGATACAGCAGGGAGCTCGGACCATCCTAGTTTGATCTGATGATTTGCAAGTGTTTTCCAGCCTGATTAATGAACAAGCCAAGCCTGAGTCTGGGTCTTTACACCCTGGAAAGAGGTCTATGCACCTACCACGCCATGCCAGGTCCATTCACAGAGCTGCTCACAGGTGTGCAGAGGGCACAGGCTGGGGCTGCGGTGCTGCTATAATACAAAGAGCCTTCCTCTCTCACCTCAATCTCTTCTCTTGTCCACAGAGCCTGATCCAGGGATGCCCTACATCACAACAGACATTGCCCTCATTGCAGGTTAGTAACTTACCAGGGACCCTTCTGGTAGTCAGGAAAGATCCAGAAGAGAACTGGCCTGAGGATTTGAGTGGGGGAAGTGATAGGCAGTGCTTTCCCTCCTTCAGTGGGTATAAGAAATGCCCAGCATGGTAGGCAAGGTAGCGGGGAGGGAGTCCTAGGCACACATGTCAAGATGTACCTCCTCTCCAGGCCACTGACCCACAGAGACTTGGGCTAAAGAGGAAGCATCTTGGGCACAGCAGGGTTGGGGCTGACGGACAGACAGGATACCTCATCCATCTTCTTGATTCTACATCTGACCCTTTCCTCACCTTGCGTTGAACCCTGGGCAGCTGGCTGTCACAGCACTGGTCACAGCTGTCACTCCCAAACTACATTTCAAGAACAACCAAGTTTGGAAGGTGTCACATGTTCTGTTCTCTTCCTTAATACCCACACTGCTCACACTTATTAATAGATCAAGGAACTTCTACAATTAAAAGAAAAAGCAGGAGGAAGCCATCCAAGACCTGTTCAGTTTTACTTAACCCAGCATTCTGCCATTCACTGTGCCTGAGTGTTTCTTTTTCCTAGACAATATTATTAAGTACAGATACAAGTGCCCCCCTGAAGACAGGAGGAAGTTTAGGAAATTCTTCCATAAGGATGGGACTGGGGAACAGTTTTAGCTTCCCCATATCCCCCAACAATCCCTCTCCAAGACCTTCCAGATAAACCTGCATACTAAGATAAAGATTTTTCTGCAGCTTCCAATCAAATTCCCAAACTCAAAATACCCCCATGAGAGTGCTGCTGTTCAGCACCCATCTATCCCTAGGCACAGTTAATAGACCTTGTATAGTTTTCCTTCCATAGAGTGTGCAGAGAGCAGCCAACTCTTTCCAGTTTTCCAGGACTTTCCCAGTTTTACCACAGAAAGTCCCATTCTCCAGTAAACACCTCAGTTGGGATTGTCTGAAGAAATAAAAAATTTGCATCACACGAACCCCTCCACTTCAAGCCAACCCACATATTTGCACTGTGCAAACTGTGTGTTTTGTAATGATTCTCTTATAGACCTGTCTTCCTCAGTAGACAATAAGCATGTTCCAGTAGGAATCAATTCTGGGATACTGTTTTAGCTAAGGAGCATAGTAGAGGGAGGGCTGGGGGGGAGGGAGAAGTGAGAGAGGGAATTCTGAAGGACCTGCTCCAGGCACGAAGAAGCACAGGATGGAAGTAAGCAGCCTGTGGTTGTGGCTGGTTGCACATCATATTTGTCCTGCTGGCACAAGCCCTGTGGGTCCTAACCTTCTGCTCCAGGTCCTAGAGCACCTGATCCATATTGACCCCTGCATTTCTTCCCTCCTACAGCTATAATCACTGCTGTGGCCTTAGTCCTGGTCTGCCTCCTCCTCGTCATGCTTCGATATCTGTACCGGCACAAGGGCACATACCACACCAATGAGGCCAAGGGCACAGAGTTTGCTGAGAGCGCAGATGCAGCCCTGCAGAGTGATCCTGCTTTCCAGGATGCCAATGACAACAGCAGGAAAGAGTACTTTATCTGACAGACACCAGACCTCACCTCCCCAAAAGCCTCCTCCAACTTCAGGAGAACAAATGTATCTACCACCTACCACCATTACTGGCCCCACAGGGCCCCTGGCACTTCCCAAGGTTCACACCTCATAACATGTGGTGGCTACCCAGGGAGGAAAGGGGGAGGATACAGGCTGAGAGAGACCTCTCCCAGGGACCCAGGGACACAGCAGCCACCTTGGAAAGCCAGCTTTTGCTCTGCCAGGAAGAGAGCAAGTCTGGACACATAGGTCTCCCTGGGGAATTCAGGATGTCACCTTATCAATGTGAAAGTCCTTCAGGGTGTGAGTGTGGTAGGTGGGCATGGGGGCTGGGGACCCAAGGAAGTGAGACATCAATACACTGACTGGAGATAATGGCATTAAATGTCAGTCCTTGACATTTGGGTGGGGGAACAGCAGGTGCCATAGCTAAAAGGAACCTTTGTCTCCCATTGATCCAGCTTAAAACGATTGGAAATAAATTTTGAAATGTAATCAAGCATTCAGAGTCAAACAGCACTACTGAAATTGTCTGGGGAATGACAAACAAACACCCAGTGCTTGCTTTTTCCTGATGTGATTTTGTGTTCTCTAACAGAGTCTGTGTGCATGGGGCTGGGACTGTCCAGTGTGGCAAGAGAGGTGGGAGGAAGAGTGATCTGCATCTTTCTCCCACACCAGCACCAACTGCATGAAACAAACATAAAGACTAAATATCCCTCTGGAAAAAGATTGTTATAAGTGGTCAGGGCACTGGCTGAAGTGTTGATTTTCTGATGCACAGTATGGAGGCAAAATAGACCTGTTCAACAGTTGTGAGTAAACCGCATCCTCCCATAATCACAGTGAAGATGGCACCCAGTGGTTGGAACATAGACTGCAGAGCTTCACTCCCTAAGTTTGAGTCCCAGCTCCCCTTTACTGCATTTGAGACCTTGGTCCACTTCTTGACCTCTCTGACCTCAGTGTTCTCATCTTTCAAGTGGAAATGATGATAATAAGGTACTTCTGTGTACCTGATTCACAGCATTGAGAGCAGCAACAGATGTGTCAAGTACTCAGCATTCACTGTATTCCAGTGTCACTAATACAGTGGATAGTGTGCATATGTTTATTAATGAAAATTCTTCATTGCCTCACTTCTAAATTCCTCCTGAGGAGGAAATGTCATTTAAAAGGAATAACTGAGGAAATGCACTCATTAATCATCCCCTTTATAAGATTCCCAACAACTCAAATCACTAAGAGAACAGCAGCTCCAAGATTAAAGACTACCCTGGAGTGCCAGGGTCTGCTCACAAATCCCTTCAGTTTATTGAGGCTGCACCATCTCCACCTAAGAGTCAGCATAACAGCTCCCCTCATCTCCCTAGAAGGATGATGGGGATCCAAGCTCAGCTGGGAATGGCCACCAGCCAAAGGAGCTGGAACCCCTGGCTATGTCATAGGGGAAAGAAGCACAGACAGCTAAGAAGAGCTGGTGGTGGCAGGAGCCTGGTCAGATACAAGACCTTTCCCTGGATGTCCCCAGCTCCCTGGCCCTCTGCTTTCTCATCTATAAAATACAAGGATTGACTACCATAGCCACCCTTTGTCTGAGAGAGATGAGTTCCAAAATTCCCAGTGGATGGATGCCTGAAACCAAAACTAGTCCTGAACCCTAAATATACTGTTTCTTCTTATATATACACATGCCTATAATAGTTTAATTTATAGGCACAGTAAAAAATTAACAAAGATAACTAATAGTAAAATAGCACAAGTATAAACTATAATAAAGTTACTGGAAATTACAAACTCTTTACTTCTGGAATCTTCCATTTGATATTCTCAGGTCAATCTCACAGTTGACCATGGGTAACTGAAACTACAGAATGTGAAACAAACTACAGGACTACTGTGTATTCCTAATTCCCAGAGTGATCTAGCACAACAGCATGGCAAAATAACTAGAATAGTGGAGACAAATAGGATGTTGTTCCATGTGCAAATCAGTTTAGAAAATGATGTTATTAAATGAAATTAAACCAGTGAAAGTCTTAGCATCTTTACTAGTCTAGCATCAACCGTGGCTCTTGAGGGAGAGGAACAGAGCAGTACAGCATGTTCCAAATGTCCTTGACCAGAGTTCTCATTTCCTCACAGAATACCTGTGAGAAACACCAAGTACCAGGACCCAGTGTTCCTTGGAACATGTTTAGGAAACATGAAACTAAATTACTTCTAACATCCCTTTCTGCTGTGATATCACTTCCAGTTTTTGAGAGTATGTGGACATAGGATACAGAGGCACACATAGAACACTTCAGTATGTGGTGGATCAGCAAAAAACCCTCAGATAGTACAGCAGCAGCTACAGGACCTGGGGATGCTGGAATGACTCACTGGTACTGGGATCAGATAGACCAGGCCAGGTCTCTGCCATCTGGTGGCCCTGGCCCATGATAGTCTGTTCTGTTCCTCCATTCCCATTTCTGCCGAGAGCTGGCCTGGGGTGCAAGATCATTCTGTGTGATGAGAAGAAACCACAAGGGTAGTTGGCCTTTCTGGCCTTGGCAGGATGGTAGGAAGACAAGTGTGTCAAGTTAGTCACTCTTTGTCCACACTTGAAACTAGTTGCCAAGCCACTATTGTCAAAAGGAAAATGATCCACTAGATGTCATTATGACAAAGCATCTGTACCAACTCTTCTTGGATGATTCATGCCTCTAGAAAGCAGTCATCTCCAAAGTAAGAGTGAAGATGCTCCTTAAGATGGAAATGTGTTCCAATTAATCCATCATAAATTGAAATATCACTAAGTCAAAGTGCATTTAATACACCTAACCTACAAACATTGCTTAGCCTAGCCTACCTTCAATGTTCTCAGAACTCTTAACATTTCACCCATTACTGTTGGGCAGAATCATTTGACATAAAGCTTATTTTATAATAAAATGTTGAATAATTCACATAGTTTATCAAATATTATAGAGAAAGCAAAAAAGAGAATGATTGTATGGGTATGCTTTCACACTACAGTAATGTTAAAAAACTCCTGAGTCAAACCATGGAGATCAGGGACCATATTCAATGATGAAATTTCAGACCTGGAGACAGATCAATAATTGTATGTATGTGTGTGTGTGTGTGTGACAGAGAGAGAAAGAGAGAATGAAGCTGCAACCACAAATATTAGGTAGCCATGTAAGCGAGGGGATTACAAATCTGAAGATAATAGTTTCTGCCTTAAGGCTTCTGAGACTCAGTAGAGAAGATAAACAAGCAAATGTACACAACTCTGAAGTGCTACAGATGCTGAAAGCAAAATGATGCAGATAAATTTGAAAATGAAAGAGAGAGGGATTAGTTCTATCTGGGGAACGAGATAAACCCAGGAGAGGCTTCAGAGACAAAGAGAGGTTTGGGTCAGGTGAGCAGTGCGTAAGGGCTGGGCCATGGAGGGTTTGGCACCAAACCTCTCTTTCTTTGTTTGTGCACCAAAGAAATATGATCTTTGTACTGTGGGCAATAGGGAACCCTAGAAGGAACAGGTCAGTTTCTGTCATAAGGTTAGAGCAATGATCAAATTAACAAGACAAGATGAAAAGGCACTGTGGAAATTTACAAGGGAACTTCTCATGGCTGAAGCAGATTTGTATCCTGCACCCAGAACTGGGGACCTCGCCAACCAGGAGCTCACCTACCTCTCCTGCTTCCCATTGTTTAGTCTGGATTTCTCACGACTCAACTCATCCTGCCTGGTGAGAAACCAGTCTCCTCTGTTAGCCAGAAGAAAGGGCAGTAGGTCAGGGCTCTGAGCCAAGTATTACATAAACATTAGAGAAGAATTTTTCTTCTTTCTTAGTGGAAAGAACTCCTGATGATTTTATCTTGTTTGTGCTGCTCCATTACTTTCCATTCCTTGCCTGGGCATTTTCATCATCATAGCAACAGAGATGACTGATTGTCAACAGGGTTTTAGCTGGCATAGCACCAGGAACAGAACTATAGACAAATTTAAATGTTTGCAATTTGACACATCAACATGCTGTTACTGAAAGACAGTGGCTCTAGAATCAGTCAAATCTGGACAAGAATTTTAACCCAGCACTTATTAGCCTGTGACTTAAGAAGAATTACTTAACTTCTCCAACATCTCAGTCTTCTCATCAACATGAAGATATTGTAATTTTAAAGTAGTTTGAATATTTGTTTAAATAAGAATATAAGCTTGCCAAGAATTATGAAAGGTCTGAATTTTATCCTGCTTTCAGGTGAGTTATGTTAGTAGTCTACATAAGTTTTGTGAATACTGACAAAAGGCATAAGATTCCTTGGTCAAAGACAAAAGATTTTATGACTAACAACCCAGAAAACAGCATGAACATTAGCATATTCTCATCATCAGATCTCCTTGTGCCTAAGTCCCACATGTGTGATGTGGATGGACCCAAAGAATGCTTGCCCACACGGGTGAGGTGTTGAGTTCCAGAAGAGGAACCATGAACAAAGTAAACTAGATTCTCTTAGAATACACTACAAACATTAACTGTCCTCTGCTCTGGAGGAAGGCACTATCTTTGTTTTCCAAGACTGTTTTGTATGCAAATATGAAAATGTTTTATATGAAATTTAGCTCAGAACAAAGGGCAGATCCTGCCTCACTCATTACATGTGAAAAAACATAAGACCCCTGAAGAATCATCTACCAACAAAGTAGTCACTGCCTAACATAGCACCCAATAGCCCATGCATGCTCAGTAAATACTTGTTGAATGAATGAGCATACACATTAAGCCATACAATGCAATGCAATGCACTATATAACTGGGTTTATGGCCTTTCAAAATGTCCCAGACTCTGAATTTTCAGTCAAGTTCTACAAGACCTACAAAGAAGAATTAATTCAATACTCCTCAAATTATTCCATGAAATAAAAAAGAAGAGAACTCTTCCAAACTCATTCTATGAGGCTAGTACCACCTTGATACCAAAACCAGATAGAGACACATCAAAGAAAGAAAATTTCAGACCAATATCCCTGATGAGCA
The DNA here is from genome assembly GCA_004024805.1 of Geosciurus inauris. Taxonomy (NCBI): domain Eukaryota; kingdom Metazoa; phylum Chordata; class Mammalia; order Rodentia; family Sciuridae; genus Geosciurus; species Geosciurus inauris. The sequence goes on along the minus strand of PVHX01009073.1, from coordinate 25,868 downwards.
TAGATGCAAAACTTCTCAATAAAATTTTTGGCAAATCACATAAAAACATATTTAAAAACTAGTGTGCCATGATAAGTGGGGTTCAATCGAGGGATGCAAGGTTGGTTCAATACACAGAAATCAATAAATATAATCCATCATATCAATAGACTTAAAGATAAGAATCATGACTTTATCAGTTGGTGCAGAAAAAGCATTTGACAAAATACAGCACCCTTTCATGTTCAAAACACTAGAAAAACTAGGGATAGAAGGAACATTCCTCAACATTGTAAAAACTATCTATACTAAACCCAAGGCTAACATCATTCTAAATGGAGAAAACTTGAAACCACCCCCTCTAAAAACTGTAACAAGTCAGGGATTCTGTCTTTCACCACTCCTATTCAACATAGTTCTTGAAAATCTAGCCAGAGCGATTAGACAGATAAAAGAAATTAAAGGGATACGAATAGGAAAAGAAGAACTCAAACTATCATTATTTGCCAATGATATGATCCTATATTTAGAGGATCCAAAAAATTCCACAGAAAACTATTAGAATTAATAAATGAAGTTAGCAAAGTAGCAGGATATAAAATCAATACCTATAAATCAAATGCATTTCTATACATCAGTAATGAAACCTCTGAAAGAGAAATTAGGAAAACTACTCTGTTCACAACACCCTCAAAAAAAAAAAAAAAACACCATAAAATGCTGGGGAATCAATTTAACAAAAGAGATGAAATACCTCTATGATGAAAACTACACAACACTAAAGAAAGACATTGAAGAAGATCTGCGAAGATGGAAAGATCCTCCATGCTCCTGGATAGGCAGAATTAATATTGTCAAAATGGCCATACTATCCAAAGCGTTATAAAGATTCAATGTGATTCCAAATAAAATCCTAATGTCATTCCTTATAGAAATACAAAAGGCAATCAAGAAATTCATTTGGATAAATAAGACTCAGAATATCCAAAGCAATCCTTAGCAAGAAGAATAAAGCAGGAGGCATTACAATATCAGATCTTAAACTATATTACAAAGCTATAGTTTAAAAAACTGGCATGGTATTGGCACCAAAATAAACACGTGGTACAGAAGAGAAGACACAAAGACTAACCCACATAAATACAGTTATCTCATACTAGACAAAGGCACCAAAAACATTTGCTGGAGAAAAGATAGCCTCTTCAACAAGTGGTGCTGGGAAAACTGGAAATCCATATGCACCAAAATGAGACTAAATCCCTATTTCTCACCATGCACAAAATTCAAATCAAAGAAGATTAAGGACCTAGAAATTAGATCAGAGACCCAATGCCTAATAGAAGAAAAAGTAGGCCCAAATCTACATCATGTCAGATTAGGCCCCAACTTCCTTAACAAGACTCCTAAAGCACAAGAAATAAAATCAAGAATCAATAAATGGGATGGATTCAAACTAAAAAGCTTCTTCTCAGCAAAAGAAACAGTCAATGAGGTGAACAGCCTACATTTTGGGAGCAAATTTTTGTCATACACATCAAATAGAGCACTGATCTCCAGGATATATAAAGAACTCAAAAAACTTAACACCAAAAAATTAAACCACCCAATCAATAAATGAGCTAAGGAGCTAAACAGATACTTCTCAGAAGAAGATATACAATCAATCAACAAATATATGAAAAAATGTTCAACATTTCTAGCAATAAGAGAAATGCAAATCAAAATTAAGATTTCATCTCACTCCAGTCAGAATGGCAGTTTCCAAGAATACAAACAATAATAAGTGTTGGCGAGGATGTGGGGGAAAAGGCACACTCAAACATTGCTGGTGGGACTGCAAATTGGTGCAATCAATCTGGAAAGCAGTATGGAGATTTCTTAGAAAACTTGGAATGAAACCATTTGACCTAGCTATTCCACTCCTCAGTCTATACCTAAAAAACTTAAAAACAGCATACTATATTAATGCAGCCATTTCAATGTTTATAGCAGCTCAATTCATAATTGCTAAACTTTGGAAAAAATCTAGATGCTCCTCAATAGATGAATGGATAAAGAGACTGTGGTATATATACACAATGGAATATTAATCAGCAATAAAAGAGAATAAAATTATGGCATTTGCAGGTAAATCGATGGAGTTGGAGAATATCATACTAAGCAAGTAAGCCAATCCCAAAAAACTAAAGGCCAAATGTTCTGTCTGATAAGTAGATGCTTATCTATAATGGAGGTAGGGGGATAGCAGGAAGAATGGAGGAACTTTGATTGGGCAAAGGGGAGGGAGGAGAGGGGAGGAGACATGGGGGCAGGAAAGATGGTGGAATGAGATGAACATCATTACCCTAGGTACATGTATGACTGTACATATGGTGCAATGCTACATCGTGTACAACCAGAGAAATGAGAAGCTGTGCTGCATTTGTGTACAATGAATCAAAATGTATTATGCTGTCATATATACCTAATTAGAATAAATAAGTAAATTATCTTTTAAAAATGTATCCCAGACTTCTCACCAGAAAATCAAAACCTTCTGCTTGTAAGCCTCATTGGTGAGTTTAAAGAAGAAGGTTTTTCTTCATCATTTTGCTAGTATTTGGGAGAGATAACTTGCAAGTTTGGTTGTTTTCATCATCTTGCTACCACAGGAGCACATAGAGTCATACAGCTGTGGAAATATCCAGTTCCTGGGTGGATTCATAAATACAGAGCCTAGCAGTGGAGTTGGGTAGAATCTGCCCACCACTACTTCTAGAATTATTTTGTGATTAAGAGGTCTCTCTTGCCAATATTATAAACCTCAAAGGAACGTAGATACTTAACATATTCAGAACTCCCAGTCTTTGACTTTGAACCCAGTCCATTGGTTGACTTTTATTTTTCAAATAGCTGAAATTCTTTTTCTTTCCAAGTCAGAAAGGACTTAGAAAAGAGGTCTATATTTAGCCTTCTCAAGATCAACCACCCTCAGAGCCTGCTGAGATGCCCAGGGTCAGGCCACTTCTTCCCTTGGGAAAGAACCATTTAGTTTACAGCTGTTGTGTATCAGGCATTGTCTCCTTAAAGTCACAGTTGAAATTTTAATCAAAGGATGATGAGCACCCAGACCTCAGCACACTGCAGTGAAAACACCTTCATTCACTCCTTCATGCATTCCACAAATGTTCTCTGCATGTAACAATGCAGCAGTCACAATTCCAGAGACAGAGGACTGAGCAGAGCCTTTCCCCCACCCTGGAGAACACTCACAAGGGGAAATGTGCTACCATGGCTCTAGTTGCCAAGGGCTTATTGAAAAAGAACTAATGGACTAAGAAGAAGGTCAAGGAAGGATTCTTGGAGGAGCCAGGTTCTGAAAGAGTCATCCAGGTGAGGAAATGTCAAATGCAAAAAATAGAAGCAAGATTGGAAACTACAAATGAAATGTTCTTCCTGGAGCCTGAGTCATAAATGAAGTGAACAAGAACGAGGCTGGACCCAGAGACTACAAAGAACCAGGTTATGATTGTGAATCCACCTGACCCTATATTGGATGTGGGGAACAGATAGCCCCTGGAGCAAAACATCAAAATGGACTTGTTGGACTTGTAGATGAAGACTGCTTATTGGACTTTGTAACCAAAATCTTCATGGAATGAGCCAAGTTCTTCAGTATCATACAGATACATGTATAGCAACTTGGGATTGATTCTTGGCTAGAATCCCAAAGGGATAATAAAAACAAAGTATTCAGAAGGGCTACCTCATCAAGCCTGCCCTATGTGGCACCTGAGATGCCAAGGGGAAGCCACTGTACCCAAATGGTAAACCTCAAGTAAACCAGAAATTCTAGAATTTAGTTTTCTCCTTTAGGATAAGTATTGCAAAGCTCCCTGCTACGTGTATTCTTCAAGGCAGAGGAGAAGCCGGGGCTAGTGAAAGTCATAAGTCTCTTCTCTATCCAGGGAAATTTCTGGTACAAAGCCTGGAGCTGGGAGAACAGAAGGAGACACGGAGGCACATCCAAGTTGTGCAGAGCGGGTAAACACAGAAGGGCAAAGAACATAGATAGTTCCAAACTTATTATTTTGCAAGGCTCAAGCAATGTCTTCTCTTGTCAGAATCACAGCCTGGCCCATGTGGAACAGGACACAAAAAAGGCTGTGCTGAAATTGGGCAAAATACCCAAGACTCTTTTAGACAAGGTCATAGAGACCAATATGGGATTTATGTGTGATCTAATTTTCCTGCAAGAGAAAGAAATGGGAACCTGGAGACCCCAGAGTGGGTAGGTCTCTGTGCAATACCAGCATCTCTGCTGTGCCAGCATCTGTACTAGACTGGGAACCTTTCAGAGAATGGATACTTGTTCAATGCTGGGCACCAGCTATGGAGCTGATGTTTGATGTGACCTTTTGATGTCTTGAAGTTGAAGGCAAGTTGGTTCCTGAAAGATGATGTGGGAAGACTTAAGTGTCTCCCTTACAGATTAGAATTCCTCATTAGCAGAAAAGGGAACAATAAGTCCTCCATTCTTCCTAAAACAGTTGGGATAAGCCAGTACTGTGAGATACAAAGATGCTTAAAAGTGATGAAAGCTGTACCATGAGTATTTTTCCATTCCTTCCAATACCCTGTTGAAATGTGTTATCAGAAAGATATTTTTTATTGTTTATATGCAAGTTTTTACTCCTCCCAAAGGTGCTTGATTAAAAATTTTGTTTTTTAAAGCCTGGAGATTTAAAACAGCCAAGCTGATTTAAAATTATTGACAACTAACTGCAGCTACCCCCTAGGGAGGTAAAAGGAAGTTCTCAAACTTGTTTATTTCAACTGCTATTAATCACTTGCCATTGAAAAAATTGTTCTAATAAGAAAACATTTGCAGCTGTATAACTAGTCAAAGAAATACAAATATATGTGTTTGTATGTATAAATACATGTACATACATATCTGCATGGGTGTATGTGTGCATTTTGTATCACATTTTAATATTAATGAAGGCAGAGCTTATTTAAAAGAAGCTCGCCCAAAGCCACCAAGCGTCCGATGGGCTTACGCTGGCTGATGAGGACAGACTTGGACAGAACTTCTCTGGGAGTGTATTTGACAGTGTGCCGAGAATCTTGTAAGTGTTCACATTCTTTGACCCAGAAATTCTACTTCTAAAAGTCAATCCTGAGAAAATATTCCAAAATACAGGCCAGGATCTCAATTTATGGAGTGTCATAGCTCTGTTTACAGTAGGAAAAATAGAGATCTGTTTTAGCGTTCATCATTGAGGGAGAGTTAAAAGAAGTATGATGAAGACTCGCAATCAAATGTTCTGCAGTAAGAAAACAATGTTGTAAAGAATACTTACTAAGTTGGGAAAATGCTTGTGATATAATTTTACATGAAAATATATTAAAATATACTATGGATTCAGTATAAACTCAAGTATCTTAAAAGAACAGAAACTGGGAAAGTCCACCTGTACATTAATAGTAACTACCCAGGGTGCTAAGACTGTTAGGAGATGTTTGCATGAGAATCGAAGAAGCTTTTCTGAGATTCTATCTTCTTTGGTTGCTGAGACTGGAGCCTCAGTATTACCTCTTCTCTTTGTCCTCAAATATTAGACCCCCTTTATGGATTCCCTCATCCTGCTATCTACCTTCTGTAAGAGTGCTCCACCCCATAGTATTATGTAACCCATGATCTCCTGAGATTCTGAAAACCAGACCATCTTTGCTCCATTTATTCTGCAAAGATCCTTAGCTCCTGTAGCAGAGGTTCTTTAGCACATAGTAGCTGGTTATAAGTCACTGTTTCCTGATATTTTCCTCCTATCTGACATTTTTCCAAAATCTTCTTTTGAAAATATGTGATCAGAAAAAAATCAGATGAACCTCGCCAAGAATTGGAAGTTATAAAATGCAGTGTGTTTTCCAGCCCACCCTCAAGGGAGTGGTCTTTAGAACCAAAGAAAGAAAGATAGAATGGATTATCACAATAATCAGAAACTATAATCAAGAATATTCAAAGAGTGATTTCTGACCCCAGTTCAGCCACATATCTTGGTAAAAGGTCCATCATATTTAGAAGATAAACAAAGTGGTTGGTGTCACAGGTGGGACCAGAGATCCCAGGTATTGGAAGCACAGATATTATATAGCCCAGCTCTCTCCCTGAGCAGGTAGGGAGATTGGGAAGGATGGGTCAAGGTCTTGTCTGAAGATATGAAATGCATTAGAAGTAAACTATGAAGAGCTTTCCTAAGTAGACTGAGCCCTTACTATGCACCAAATATAACCTACTCATTCACTTAATCCTTACAGCAATGTTTTGAAGTAGGTGTTTAGGTGTTGACTTTACCAGATTAAAGGATGCCTAAAGAATTGGTAGAATATACTTCTAGATATGTCAGGCCGACTGTTTCCAAAGAAGATTGGCATGTGGGCCATCCAACTGAATAAGAAAGATCTGCCCTCAATGTGGGAAACACCATCCAATGGGGTAGGGGTCTGGGTTGAACAGGAAAGTAGAAGAAAATGAATCTCTCTCTCGCTTGCTCTCGCTCTCACTCTCTGTCTCTCTCTCTCTCTACACACACACACACCACACACATTCTTTCTGCTAGAGGGGGCACATTTCCTGCTGCTGCTACCTTTGCATAGCCTCCAGATTCTCCAGCCTATGGACTCTGGAAATTGTACCAGCAGCCTTCTGAAGATTCATAGGACTTCAGCTTCATTCTGGCAGCTGCATCCTCTACTTCCGTGGTTTTGAGGCCTTTGACGTCTTGGACTAAGCCATGTTATCAATTTGTAATGATCACAGTGGAACTTTTCAGACTCTGCGATCATGAGAGCCAAACTAATAAATGCATATTCTATTGGTTCTGTTTCCTTGGAGTACTTTGACTAACACAATGTTATTATTTTCTCCCCATTTTTCAAATGAGGAAGCTGAGAAAAAGAGATGTTAGGAAGTTAATCCAGATTGCAGAGCACAATGTGGCAGGGCCAGGATCTGACCCCAGGCTCCTGCTAGTATACTTAACCACTCCATATTTTTTTAGAAACTTTCGGTTCTGAAATAAGAGCTACACTGAGTTTCTGGAAGCCTTGGGTCTAGATATTCAGCTTAAAAGACTACAGGAGAATTGCCTCAAGAGGGCCCAGACACATTCCTGCAGGACGTGAGGTGAATGGCCTCATCCACAACCCTGAACATACCCAGCTAGTTTCCTGATGTACAGAGCTGATCTTAGCTCCAGCTAATGAAAATATTTTTCCAAGAAACCCCCAGAATTCAGGGCAAAGAAAATCTCAGATATTTACAACAAGGTATTTGTTTATTCAAGATTTCTCCACCTCACCAGGGATGTATCCTAAGATGGGCAAGAGAAAGATGCATCTTTCCAGAAATATCCTACTTGGATGTAGACATAATGTGTAGGGTAAGGATGAGCAAGTCCTTGAGGGATGGAGTTGAGCTAGGAAAATCTGTACATCATCCAAGGCAGAGAAGAACTTGTGGGATCCTGAAAGCACAGAACACCACTGTGCAACAAGGTAGGAGAATATTTCATTCCAAGTCACCAAATTTGCAGGGAGTACCACTGATGTGCCTGGCCCTGTGTCTACACTGGGTCTACAGAGAGGAATGTCTCCATTCAAGGAGGTCACTGAGACAGCAGCAGTAATAATCACCCAAAAAATGTTAACAAGGTTTTCTAAGAGCAGAAATAGAAAGAACCACAAGATGCTTCCATACACAACCCAGAAGATGATGTGAGGAGAAAAGAGAAGTTGGTCAAGCAAACCTTCTTAAGGAAGAATTTTGTTGATCTGAATGGACAAGTAGGAATTAATGATCTGAGTCATCAATTATTTGAGTTGGTGAATGGGGGGTTTTGGGGAAGTGGAGAGTGACCAGGCAGAAATGGATGTGGCATGTCCAAAGTCCTGAGTGTTTGATGGATGTATGAGGAGCAGGGAAGGTGGAAGGACCAAACCTAGAGAAGCAAAGATGCCCACTGATAGCCTTGAGGTTCCAGTTATGAGGTTGCTATAGTCATGTGCCACATAATGACATTTTGGTCAACAACAGATTGCAGTAAGACGGTGGTGCCACAAGATCATAATGGAGCTGAAAAGTTTCCATTCCAGATATCATGTCAGAATGCAATGCATTGCTCTGGTTTGTGCAGTGATGTTGGTGAAAACAAACCTGAGCTGCCAGTTGCAATAAAAGTTTAGCACCTGCAATTACATACAGTACCTACTACTTGGTAATGAATGACTGTGATACTGGTTTATGTGTTTACTATACTTTTATTGCTATTTTAGAGTGTACTCTTTCAACTCATAAGAAAAGAAGTTTATGTTAAACAGCCTTCTGTGTGATGTGGGCAGCATCCTCATACATCTTGTTTACTGCATCTCTTGACTTTATCAAGAAGCCAGTTTGAGTAACGGACCTGTGCCATTTAGGATTATGTGAGAGCTACACTCTAGAATGTCTGCACAATAGCAAAATCCTCTAACAGGGCTTTCTCAGAATCCATCCATGACTCTTTTGTTTTGTCATCAGTGGAATCCCCTGGAGGATTCTGAACAGAGAGTGGCATAATTTAGAAACATCATTTTAGTGTCATAAGAAATGGGCTAGATGGTATCTTCACCCACTTCAGGCCAAAGTGATGAAAACTTTCACTATTTTGTAAAATCCTTAGTCTAGAGGAATATATTCTCTCTGGAACAGAAGCAAACAGAGCTTTGATGGATGTATGAGGAGCAGGGAAGTTTTCCTGGGCATCTCCTCTTGTCTGGTAATTCCTTAGCACCCACCTATAATACATTAGCATTCGCCAACACATAAACACCTATAGTATATAAGCCTGAATCCTTTTCTTAGATTTGGTGGCAAAGCAAAAGTACACCCCCAAAAACAACTGCATAGGAAAGGTCATTTACTTTATTTTTATATCATTTTTTATTCTGTTAGAAATAATGTCTCCAGTCAAGATAGCACAAGTAAATTCCCTCTTTAGATGCATCTGTTCTAAGTATATAGTTATAAGAGATAAAGTACAGAAACAAGGAGAACATTTCTATGGATTTAGAAAAAGAACAAAGATACAAAGAGCACCAGTTTGCTGAAGTAGAAAAGGATCTGGTTGGATAGTAGGTAGTAAAAATATTCACCTGGAAAGAGAGACATGGCCCAGAAAGATAGACTCACAGAAAATGGAGAATGATGACTAAAGCCAAGTTCATACCTCAACACATCCCAGTGCAGCCACAGAAGAGAAGGGAAAAGAGAAATTATGCCCCAAGGAATGGCATTTGGACTGATAGATGATGTTTTCACAGCAAAGAAACCACAAGGCAACAGATTATCTACAAAATGCTGAGCAAATGTTAAATAGAAAGTGCCAAATAGGAACAAAAAAGATTGTGGGAAAAGTTATGAGATAAAAGATATGTGGAGGATTGCATAAAGAGATCTATAAATATATATCTAATCAGAATACGGGGAGGAAAGAAATGGAGAGAGGTAACAGGTATCTGGGAATTTTCTAGAATTAATTAAAGACACTAGTCTTCATAATACCAAAATCCTGAGATTCCCAAGCCAGATAAATACAAAGAATGTATACCTGGCCATATAATAGTGAAATTGCTAGACAGCAATGAGAATGAGAATATGTTAGAAGTAACAAGAGAGAAAAATACAGGCTAAATTTTAAAGTATCAACAATTATTTCAATGGAAAACTTCTCAGCAGCAACAAAGGAAGTCATAAAAACTGAAATAATACTTTCAAGGAGAAAGGAGGAAAAAAACTGTCGAACAAGAATTGTATACTGGAAATCCGTATGCACTAAAAACTAGAAATCCATATGCAATAAAATGAAACTAAACCCCTATCTCTCACCATGCACAAAACTCAACTCAAAGTGGATCAAAGACCTAGGAATTAGACAAGAGACCCTGCGTCTAATTGAGGAGAAAGTAGGTCCAAATCTTCATCACGTGGGATTAGGCCCTGAATTCCTTAACAAGACACCTATAGCACAAGAAATAAAAGCAAGAATCAATAAATGGGATGGACTTCAACTAAAAAGCTTCTTCTCAGCAAAAGAAACTATCAATGAGGTGAACAGAGAGCCTACATTCTGGGAGCAAATTTTTGCCATACGCACATCAGATAGAGCACTGATCTCCAGGATATATACAGAGCTCAAAAAACTTAACACCAAAAATACAAACAACCCAATCAATAAATGGGCTAAGGAGCTGAATAGAAACCTCTCAGAAGAAGATATACAATCAATAAACAAATATATGAAGAAATGTTCAACATCTCTAGTCATTAGAGAAATGCAAATCAAAACTACCCACAGATTTCATCTCACCCCAGTCAGAATGGCAGCTATCCAAAATAACAGCAAGAATAACTGCTGGCCAGGATGTGGTGAAAAAGGTACACTTAAACGTTGCTGGTGGGATTGCAAACTGGTGCAACCAATCTGGAAAGCAGTATGGAGACTGCTTAAGAAACTTGGAATGGAACCACCATTTGATCCAGCTATTCCATTCCTTGGCCTATACCCTAAAGACTTAAAAACAGCACACTACAGTATCAGCCACTTTAATGTTTATAGCAGCATAATTCACAATTGCAAAACTGTGGAAGCAACCCAGATGTCCTTCAATAGATGAATGGATAAAGAAACTGTGGTATATATACACAATGGAATATTATTCGGCAATAAAAGAGAATAAAATTATAGCATTTGCAGGCAAATGGATGGAATTGGAAAGCATTATGCTAAGTGAGGTAAGCCAATCCCAAAAAACCAAATGCCAAATGTTCTCTCTGATTAGTGGATGCTGATACATAAGGGGAGTGGGAACGGGAAACATAAGAGAAATGGAGGAACTCTGGACGCAGCATGGGGGAGGTGGGGGGTGGGAAAGGGGAATGGGTATAGTAAAGATGGTTGATTGAGACCATCATCACTACCCTTGGTACATGTATGAAGACACAATTGGTGTGACTTTATCTGGTTTGCAACCAGAGAAATGGAAAAACTGAGCTCTGTATATGTACTATGACTTGAAATGCAATTAAATAAACTAATAAAAAATTTTTAAAAAAAGTATTGTATACTTATCAAAAGAAACTTTTAAAAAACATGACAAAACAGGACATTTTCAAAAAAACAAGAAATCCTTATTAAATGAAATTCTAAAATAATTTAAAAATAAAATAAAATAATTTAAGCAGATGAAAGTAACCCCAGATAGAAAGTATAAGATGCAAGATGATAAGTAAAAATCATAAGCAAAATTAAACAAATACTATTTTATGAAACAACAATGGCAGAGTGTGTGGTAGAGAAGATAATTAGAAACTATTTTGAAAATCTATACTCTAGTGAAATAGAAAATCTCAAAGGCACTGACAAATTTCTAGGGGGATATGATCTGCCCAAACTGAATTAGGAGGCTATATACAACATAAACAGATCAACTTCAAGCAAAGAAATAGAAGATGCCATCAAAAGCCTGTCAACCAAGAAAAGCCCAGGACCAGAAGAATTATCAGCTGAGTTCTACAAGAACTTCAGAGAAGAATTAATACCAATACTCCTCAAACTATTTGATGAAATAGAAAAAAAGGGAACCCTTCCAAACTCATTATTTGAGGCTAGTATCACCCTGATACCAAAACCAGACAGACACACATCAAAGAAAGAAAATTTCAGACCAATATCCCTTTTGAACATTGATGCAAATTCTCAATAAAATTTTGGCAAATTGCATACAAAAACATATTAAAAAGATAGTGTACCATGATCAAGTGGGGTTCATCCCAGGGATACAACAACAAAAATCAATAAACGTAACTCATCACATCAACATACAAAAATCAATAAACGTAACTCATCACATCAATAGACTTAAAGTCAAGAATCATATGATTATCTTTATAAATGCAGAGAAAGCATTGGAAAAAAATACAGCACTCTTTCATATTCAAAACACTAAAAAAAACTAGGGATAGTAGGAACATACCTCAACATTGTAAAAGCTATCTATCCAAAACTGAAAGGCAACATCATCCTCAATGGGGAAAAATTGAAAGCATTCCCTCTAAAAATGAGAACAAGACAGAGATCTCTTTCACCACTTCTATTCAACGTAGTCCTTGAAACTCTAGCCAGGGAAGTTAGACAGACAGAAGAAATCAAAGGGATGATAATAAGAAAAGAAGAAATTAAACTACCATTATTTGACAATGACATGATTCTTTACTCAGAGGATCCAAAAAATTCTACCAGAAAACTTGTAGAATTAATTAATGAATTCAGCAAAATTGCAGGATATAAAATCAATACCCATAAATCAAATGAATTTCTATACATCAGTGATGAATCCTCTGAAAGAGAAATTAGAAAAACTATCCCATTCACAGTAGCCTCAAAAAAAAAAAAAAAAAAAAAAGACTTGGGAATCAATTTAACAAAAGAGATTAAAGAACTTTACAATGAAAATTATAGAACACTAAAGAAAGAAATTGAAAAAGACCTTAGAAGATGGAAATATCTCCCATGCTCTTGGATAGGCAGAATCAATATCGTCAAAATGGCCGTACTACCCAAAGTGCTATACAGATCCCATTCAATGTGGTCCCAATTAAAATCCCAACATCACTCTTTATAGAAATAGAAAAAGTAATCATGAAATTCATTTGGACAAATAAGAGACTCAGAATAGCCAAAGCAATCCTTAGGAAGAAGAGCGAAGCAGGAGGTATCACAATACAAGACATTAAACTATATTACAAAGCTGTAATAACAAAAATAACATGGTATTGGCACCAAAATAAACATATAGATCAAGGTATAGAATAGAAGACACAGAGATAAATGCATATAAATAGAGTTATCTCATACTAGAAAAAAGTGCCAAAAACTTACACTGGAGAAAAGATAGCCTCTTCAACAAATAGTGCTGGGAAAACTGGAAATCTATATGCAACAAAATGAAACTAAACTCCTATCTCTCACCATGCACAAAACTCAACTCAAAGTGGATCAAGGACCTGGGAATTAGACCAGAGACTCTGCACCTAATTGAGGCGAAAGTAGGCCCAAATCTTCATCATGTCGGATTAGGCCCCAACTTCGTTAACAAGACTCCTTAACATCAGATAGAGCACTAATCTCCAGGATATATAAAGAACTCAAAAAACTTAACACCAAAAAAATAAACAACCCAATATATAAATGGGCTAAAGAGCTGAACAGACACTTCTCAGAAGATATACAATTGATCAACAAATACATGAAAAAATGTTCAACATCTGTAGCAGTTAGAGAAATGCAAATCAATACTACTATAAACTCACACCAGTCAGAAAGGCAGTTATCAAAGAATACAAACAAGTGTTGGCAAGGATGTGGAAGAAAAGGAACACTCATACGTTGCTGGTGGGACTGAAAATTGGAACAATCAATCTGGAAAGCAGTATAGAAATTCCTTAGAAAATTTGGAATGAAACCACCAGTTGACCCAGCCATCTCACTCCTCAGTCAGTACACAAAGAACTTAAGAACAGTATACTACAGTGATGCAGCCACTTCAAAGTTTATAGCAGCACAATTCACAATAGCTAAACTGTGGAAGCAACCTAGATGCCCTTCAATCAATGAATGGATAAAGAAACTGTGGTATATATACGCAATGGAATATTACTCAGCATTAATATTACTCAGGATTATTAAGAGAATAAAATTATGGCATTTGCAGGTAAATGGATGGAGTTGGCAAACATCATACTAAGCGAAGTAAGCCAATCTCAAAAAACCAAAGGCCAAATATTCTCTCTGATAAGTGGATGCTGATTCTTAATGTGAGAGGGGGCATGGGAAGAATGGAGAAACTTTGGTCAAAGGGGAGAGAGAAGGGAAGGGATGGGACATGGGGGCAAGAAAGATGGTGGAATGCAATGTACAACAACGCCCTAGGATCATGTATGACTGCACATATGGTATAACTTGATATTGTGTACAACCAGAGAAGTGAAAAGTTGTGTTCCATTTGTGTATAATGAATCAAAACACATTCTGCTGTCATGTAAACCTAACTAGAATAAATAAATGAAAAAAACATTAAAAAATGCTAAACTCTGCTACCCATGAGAGAAGACAAAATACTATACAAAGCAGAAGCAGAAAATAAGTTACATTGAAACTGGGTAGAATTATCCTGGAGCTATTTTAATTTAGTTTTCAGGAAATCAGACTTAGATCAAGTAAACCTCAGTGTTGTATAAGGAAGTTTTGAATAGCTAAAAATTAATTTGTCGCATTGAATTCATTTAGTCTTTATTCTGTTTTGCTGTGTTCTATAAAAAAATTAAATGAAATGATAATTTGATACATAGATGGAATTTATAGCCTTAAATGTTAATATAAGGAACAAGGAAGGCTACAATTTAATGAAATAAGCACCTGAATTAAGAAGAATAATAGAATATATCTAAAGAAAATGGAAAGAATACACTAAAAATCAAAGCAAAAGTTAATTAAAAAAATAAGAACATGCAATAGAGAGAAAATAATATCAAAGATTGCTTCTTTGAAAAAAGGCCAATTTTAAAACTTCAGAAAGAAGTAATCAAGAAAAACATGAGTCATGAATAAAAAACTTAAGAATAAAACAGAGAACATAACTTTAAATGCTATAGATATTAAAAAGCAATGCAAGGCCATTATGGGAAATATTATACCAATAAACCTAAAACCTTAGATGAAATGTGTAAATTCATTAAAAAATATAACTTACCAATACTAAGGAAAAATAAAAACCAGAAATTTGGAATGGTCTTATAACCATTAAGAACAACTGGAGCAGTAATTTGAGAGAAACCACCACGATCATGGAGTTCCACAGAGAGCTATATCAAGTATTCAAGAGATACACAATGCTAATTTTACTCAGACTCTTCCAAAGATCAGGAAATGGGTTCATTTTATGACTGGCTTCACCTGGATACCAAATCCAACCACAACAGAATAAGAAAATAAAAGAACAGGCGATCTCTCTTGCATGAATCTAGTCCATAATCTGTACTAATAAACTGAATCCTGCAATGTATAGGAAAGCTTATGTATTGTGACCATGTAGGCCTTCTAGGAATCTAAGATTGATTTAACATTTACTAAGAATCAAGAAATGAAATTCACACATTCACAGATCAAAGGGAAAATCATGCATAAAAACATGTGATATAATAATACAAACACCACATATAACAGTAACAAATTGAAAGCATTAATTTAAGAATACACAGACAGACAAACAAAAACCTTGCCCAAGGTGACAACTATGTTTTCCACAATGAGTTCATGTTCAAGGAAATGATAGAACTGATGTTGCTAAAAAGACTAGTTTGCTTGTGGCAGTGTATTCAGTGTATTTATCTGCTCCACCTGCTATAACAAATACTACATATGGGGTGGCTCCAACAACACACATTTATTTCTCAAAGCTCTGAGGGCTAGAAATTCAAGACCTTAGCCTCTCGTGAAGGCCTTCCTCCTGGCTCGCAGATAGCTACTGTCTTGCTGTGTCCTCATATGTGGAAGAAGAGGAAGAGAAAAAGAAAGAAAGAGAGAGAACACTCTTGTGTCGCTTTTTATAAGGACACTAATCTCATCACGGGGTTCCACCTCTTGACCCCATGGCCTCATGTATGCCTAATCTACCTCCCAAAGACTCCATCTCCTAATACCATCACATTGAGGGTTAGAACTTGACATACAAATCTGGGATGGGGAAACAAAAATATTCAGTCCATAACAAGAAGAGTCCCTCTATTTCTAACTATCCTTACTATCAAGGATATCCCCAGCCTTGCTGGCCTAGAGACCTTCCCTTATTCAAGGGCATGCCATCTCCCACACCTCCTCTGCAGCTTTCACAGGACCCTCTGTGCTCATAGAAATTCACCCTCTGCCCATAGTTGGTCCAGAAGGAAGCACGTGTCTCAAGCTGAGCCAGTCACAGTATTTCAAAACCCATCTCCATTTTGCTGTCGACCCATCCAGAAGAGTGTATTTGGCTCAAGTTGGGCATCCTATGGTATTTTAAAACTGAATCCAGGAAAAAGTGCCTCAGTCCTACGCAGATGGCCAATACAAGGTGAAAACAGAGACCTGGACCAAAGCTCTGAACAGGGCTATCATCTACGAACAGCTGAGTGGGGAAAGTAACAATTTCGTAAATTAAATTCCATGGAGAACCAGGGAAACCTGGTTCAAGTGTGTGGGTGACACATGCTCAGTCCTAGAAGGGCTCAGGGAAGGGAACTGGCAGTCTTCAGCTCCGATTATCTAGAACAAAATTCTACATTCCACCATAGTCATGTGCTGTTTGGCATAGGGTTTTTTAAACATTCAATTATTTTTCTACATTTAAAAATTATGAGATATCTCTTTTATGGAAAATTTTTAGATTCTCTGAAAAGTTAGAGATGCTTGAAACATTTAGCTTTTGTCTATACTGGAAATGATATGCTGTAAGCACCCAATGACTGCCTGTTTTAGGCTGAGCACATTCTCCTGATTGACCTGAAGCCACATGTCAGTCACCATTTATCACTCTCTCTGCACTATTTTTTTATGGACGATGAGTTAGAGCAGGAAGACCATGAATTTTCAGAAATCTGGGAGAGGGACCAGGCATGCCTGTAATCCCAGAGGCTCGGGAGGCTGAGGCAGGAGGATTATGAGTTCCAAGAAAGCCTCAGCAATTTAGCAAGGTCCTAAGCAACTCAGTGGGATCCTATCTCAAACTAAAATATAAAAAAGGGTTGAAGATGTGACTCAGTGGTTAAGTGCCTCTGAGTTTAATACCTGGTGCCAAAAACAAAAAAAGTTTGAGAGAAAGTGTGGTATTTTGTGGAAGAAAGTAATGATAAATCTAAAAAAAAAGCTGAGATTCTATTATGAAACAAATGATTGTCAGCTCTTAACACTCTGCCTCATTCACTCAATGTGGTACTGGGTTGACCCTTTTGGATGTTGATTCTGCAAGAGCTGGTATGGAATATTGATCATTCATTCTGAGTAATATTCAAGGTCAAACTAAAGATCAAAAATTGGTACCCAAAGAGCAGGATTCTATGCTATTTATAGAAGAGCCACTCTGGGATCTATATTTTACTTAGTTCGTTTCTGCTGCTATAACAAAATACCTGAGATAGGGTAAGTAATGAAGAACTGAATTCATTTATGTCAGTTGTAGAGGCTGGGGACTCCCAGATCAAGGCATTGCCAGGTTTGGTTTCTGCAGAGGACCTGGTCCCTGCTTCTAAGATGGCACCTTTAACTGCATCCTCAGGAAGAAACAACGCTGTATCCTCACATGGCAGAAAATATATAAGGGCAATAGGAGGTACATCTAGTTCTCTCCATCTCTTTTTAAGGGACTGTTCCCATTCATAAGGGTTTTACCTTTTAAAAACCCCATATTATGATATCATTACATTGAGAATGAAGTTTCAATGTGAATTTTTGAGGAGTCACCAGCATTGCAAGCATAGCTGCAACAATTGGAAAATTAAAACACAAGGATTTATTATGAAAAGCAAAGATTCTGTTTTGTGTCCTTTGAAGGTCTGAGGCCTAGAATGTCATATTCTCCCTTCTTATGATAAAAAAAAATTAAATCTTCAAAAAATAGAGCCATAATCTTTCAGGAAAGGAATTAGTGAATGCCCAACAGGTACATTTTCATTAGTAGGATCTGGCAGGACATGAATAAAAGCTTGTATTTATCTAGCAGTATTGGCCTGCCTGCATCAACATGACTTCTCACAGTTTCTAATAAAAAATAAAATTTAGTGACTTTATTTAACATCCTGTGCTTTTCCATTCCCAGTCAACCACTTCATAAAAGTATTACACCCTCCCCTATCTCAACCAATCCTAACACATTCCATTAACTGGCAAGAGTAGGTGAAGGAGGCAAAGAAAGGAAGACTTCCAAAAGTCAACAAAGTGCAATAAAAGTCTTTCATTTAGTGTTTAGTGTGTATAAAATATGTTATATATACTGGCATGGGTTAAAAATACACATTATCTAATTTAATTTAATAATAACAGTGTTCAGGTATGTATTGTTTTACCCTTTAGTAAATTAGAAGACACTGGATCACAAAGACCAATGGGCTCTAGCACATTAGTTTTTTTCTATTCCTCAAATAAGTCAAGCTCTTTCCACCTCAGGGACTTTGTATCTGCTGATTCCAACTCTCTTCAGAACACTCTTCTCCCTAATCTTCAGAAGACTGGTTCGTACTCACTCCAGTATCATTAAGAAATTTAGTCAGCTTTTGGTTGTTGTGACTAAAATCTCTGACAAAAACAACTTAGGAGAGAAAAGATTATTTGGGGCTCAAGGTCTCACAGGTTAAGTCCATGGCCAGCCTATTCCATTACTCTGGGCTTGCATGAAGCAAAGCATCTGAACTTGTTTGTATTGGATAGCATGCTTCCAAACCACAAGCTTTTCAGGGGAAATTTCTAGACAAAAACTGCAGCATTTCAGAAATCTATTCTGGTCATCATATTGGGCTCCCTCTTCCCAACCTTCTCTTTCAGATTACTACAGATCACCTCATTACATACTTTAATAAGTGTGTGATTAGTTTTCATTAATCAATGAACTTGGATCCTGTGAGTCTTTAAATTTTCATATAATTTTCTGCTTATAAAAATCCTCTAATTTGAAAAACCAACCTCAAGATCAAATTCAGCAGCTCTCCATATTTGCAGGTTTCTTACATTTGGATTTAACTAGCCATTGGTGGAAAATAGTCCAAAAAACATAGCATTTTCTGATAAATTAATGGAACTGGAGAACATCATGCTTAATGAAATAAGCCAGTCTCAAAAAAGTCAAAAGGCGAATGTGTTATCTCATGTGCAGAAGCTAGAGTGAAGTTTTGGGGGAAATGCATGTGGGTTCCATGGAAATAGAAGGGATATGGTCGTGCTTGGTGGTAGCAGAAGTAGTAGTGGGGACAGAGATGAGGTAATAAAGCTGGTGGGCATCACATTTGGACTATTTGTATCTAACCTCAGGTCACTGAGATGACAAAGCCACCTATTTTATCCTCATAGATCTTTACCTAAATTACTACCCAACAGGAGAATCGTGAGTTCGAAGCCAGCCTCAGCAACGGCGAGGCGCTAAGCAACTCAGTGAGACCCTGTCTCTACATAAAACACAAAAAAGGGCTGGGGATGTGGCTCAGTGGTTGAGTGCCTCTGAGTTCAATCTCCAGTACTAAAAAAATAAAAATAAATAAATAAATTGCTACCCAATTTAGATAATCCAAAGCTATCCCCAATCCCAAGACTTGGTAATCCCCCAATCCCTTAGGATACTTGTCAAGGAACACACACACACAATTTTGGATGCAAAACCCATGACTTGGAGAGTGAGATGTTGAGCAAATCTACTTCAGATCTGAGTACCTAGATGGTTCCCAAGGCCTGCAAGCTCAGCATCCTTTCATCAACTTCTAAAGAAGTCAGTCAAGGGGTCAGACTTATCCCTTTGCATTGTTCCAAGGCAGCTGACTGGCAAAGTATGAATAACTCAGCTGGCCCTAGCAACAGCTGACTGGATAAAGCATGCAGAAGCCACTGATAATCTGGCAGTGGAATCTGGGGCCTGACTATGTCACCCCAAGTGCCCTAAGAACAGAAAAAAAGCCCAAAGGTATTATGGGAATATCTACTGAGCATTGGAAAGGGGCAAACATTGTGAAATAGGGAGCTTCATCCAGAAGTCTATTCACACCTGACTAGATTCAGTGAATGAGAAGCAAGCAGATCAATTCAAATCAATGGTATACTCAGTCCCAATCTCAACCACTTATAAAATAGAAGGGACAGTTCAATTTCTTCAATTTGACCCCTTGTCTCTCCCATTGGACTGTGGGTGATGCAAGTGAAGCCTAAATCCTCTATTAGAAAAGATCTTGAGACAGGAGAGATAGACCACATAGTGGTGAAAGAGGCCATCAGTCCAGGGGTCAAGGGTATCTTTGGGATGTCCCAAAACTTAAAAGCAGAGCTGGAGCCTGAAAGTGTTGGCTTCTTTCTCTTCTTTCTGCGTTGACAATGTGTTGGGACCCTGGAGACTCAGGGCAGGAGTTCAGGATCAGGGGTCCTCAAATGGTGGAGACAAGCTGACACTTGCAAGACAGGAGCAAGCTGGGGATGCAATAAGAGCCCTGTGAAGGGATTCTGGATTGAAGAAACAGTAGTACCTGAGTTCATGTTTACTTAAGATTGAGTGAGGTGGAAAAATGAATATATAAACATGGTTGGAAATTTTAATACAAAATTCAAAAAGTTTAGATCTGAAAGCAAGTATCCTTTGGATCCTTCTCTCCAGCAACCTACATCCACCTATTGCACAGGATCTGTCCATCCTTCCTTAGATATCATAC
This sequence comes from Geosciurus inauris, assembly GCA_004024805.1. NCBI lineage: Eukaryota > Metazoa > Chordata > Mammalia > Rodentia > Sciuridae > Geosciurus > Geosciurus inauris. The sequence goes on along the minus strand of PVHX01009073.1, from coordinate 5,374 downwards.
ATTTGTGTACAAAACAATTGTGAAGCTGTCCTCTTCTGCCTTGTGATCTCCAAGATCATGGCCAAGCTTCAAGGGAAGCCTTGTAAAGTGCTTGATCTTATCATTAGTTATGCTTTGGGTAAACAGAATAGGGAGTCTGGTTCCTTGCTCCAGGACCAGAGGTAAGGGGAGGGCCAGAAAAGTGGGCAAAAGTGGTCCAAGGACCACAAAGGTGACCACCAAACAAGAATACAGCTCCAAACAGGGACAAAGGAAAGCCCAGAGCTGGTCTATAGGACACAATGTGGTCTCTGGGAATTCTTAGCAATATTGAACAAATGGGTTTGAGGCATAGTGCTCTACAATACGAATTTTCTTTCCTCACAGCAGCCCAACAAGGAGCAATCTATCCCCACCCCTATGAGCTGACCATCTGCTAAAGATCACTTAAATGCTTACAGAAAATGCCAGCAATGGTGGGGAAATGACACCTCTGGGACCCTTGCTGAGTTTCTATATTAGAGAGAACTGAGAGTAAGAGTAGTATTCCCCAACCTGAGAATTCTTGCCTCTTGTTCAAATTCAAACAGTCACACGAGAAATAGGGGCTAGACCTATGAGTGAAATAGAGAAGGATGCTGTCATCTACCAAGGCAAGAGAAAACCTTTAATTCTGCTAACGAATTCAATGTAATAACCTCTTGACAAGATGAAGAATAGGGTTGATGTGTGTAAATATCTCCCTACACTCTCTGGCACAGAGCAGACTTTTAAAAGGGATTCTTGAACCATTAGTTCTTCCTTGTAGTTAAGCACTTCCCACTTTGGAACATTCCCTGGAGGCTGATCAAGACTGATTCCCTCAAAGTCCCTTTTTTTCCTGCAATAGGATCAATCCACCTTCTTTTCATCAGTGAACCTGACATTCAGTGGTCCAGTGGTTCCCTGGGGTTTCCCTAAGCCTAGCTATGGAGCAGGATGTTATACCCTTGTTCCCGATGCACCCAGTTTTTGCAAGAACTTCATTGTGAATCCCAACAGGGTTACAACATAAATGACCTCTGAGGGGTCACATGGTGTGTGGGATATGTAGGATGTTTTGGCCCATCCAGCAGCCCCTCCCCACCCCTGTGCTGGGCACAAAGCTCACCTTCTGCTCTGAGGCTGAGAATGGCACAGCCCAATTAATTAGCCTACTTGCCTGCAAAGATCTGGGCACAGGCATTAGCCCATTTTCATTGCTATGACAAAACAAAAGGGCTGCCAGTAGCAGTGCCTGCCAGCCTGAGCAGAGCAGAGGAAAGGAGCAAGAAATAACTGGGAATGGAGGAGAGGGGTGGAGACTTCTTACTTCTCTTGCTGGTTCCTCTCCACTCTTCCTTCCTTGCTCTTCTCCCAACTTTATTTTCTCTCCTTTCTCACTTCCCTTTCCAGCACTTTTAACCTCTCACATCCTCTTATTTGTTTACTCTCCATCTGTGACTTCTTCCCTTTTGATGGCTCCATCCTCTCTCTCACCCCATGGATACAGCATCCTCAGATGAAAGTCCTGAGATGACCCCATCCACAGCCTGACCTTAGGCTGCTGCAGCTTCCACCAAACACAGTGCTTGAGATTTTATCTTATCACTGAAACCTAACAGTGCAGTTTACAGTTAGAAGCTAGTGTTCAGAAACAGTGTGCTCAGGAGGATCTGAACAGGCAGTTTGTCTAAGTTGCTAAGATACATAACAACCACAGAGAACGACGTCAAAAATATGGTAGAGTAGGAAGCCCTAGATTCTCCTTTCCTCCAAAACACACTGATGCAGCAACAATTCATGGATAGATTTCCTTTATGAAAACTCAGAAACTAATTGAAAGATTACTGCTCCCTAGGAAAATATAATTCACCAACGCCAGTAAGGAGATTGCCTCTCACTGCAAGCCCTGCACCCAGCACAGCATCATATGATCAGAAAGAGACCCTCTTAGCTCCCAAGTTTGCCCAAGATACATAAGGACATGTGCAGCCAGTGCTCTAGCAGAGTTACTCAGAGTGCTGACCTGATCCTGCCAGTCTTGGAGCTTGAATGGATTCACCACAGCCTAGCAGCATGGGGAAAAATCGAGATGGCAACTTGGGCTACTAAATTCTTCTCATCTCAGCTCAGTTCTGAGCATGTGAAAAAGAGCCATAGCTGACTGCTTCTCCTTTAAAAGAGAAATAATTGATAAGGGATCCAGAATCTTTGACCAGACTGGTTGATTGGGTTTTTCTATGCAAGACTAGACTGGGAGGCACTGCTTCAATAACGCACAAATATCAATGCAGAAAGTCAAGGTAGAAGAAGAACCAGGTAAAGAGGTTCCAAACAAGGGGTTCCAAGACGGCAGCCTCGACGGACGCTGTGATCAGTCTCTCCAGAACCAGAGATTGAAGTAGTGGAAATACCGTCTCCCACCCAGCTTCTGGACATCATCCCACAGCTGCCCACAGGATTCTCACTTGCGCATGTTCGCAGGGCCACCAGGCAGCAGCAATTGCCACAAGCAGCGTGACTTCAGCGGTGAGCGGTGGTAGCACTCAGCTGCGGGAAGCTCAGAGCCCTAGCCCAGGGCTCGCCCTGCGCAGGGCCTGCTTCTACATGGGGTACCTGGCTTCAGCGCCCACCCAATCATGCAGGACCTCTAGCAGTTGCTCTCGTGGACACACAGCTCCCACGCAGGAACCCCGGCTACTGTTCTTTGTGGATCTCCACCAACCAGGGCAGAACTCCCTACACCACCAGGACGCTGGATGAGATCTGGGGTCAAAAGATGGACTCTGCAGTGCTAGTATCTCCTGGACTAGAGCTTGAAGTAATGGAAATACCATCTCCCGACCAGCTTCTTGACATCATCCTACAGCTCATTATCCTCCGCAGGAATTGCACTCGCACGTGTACGCAGGGCCACCAGGCAGCAGCGATTGCCACAAGCAATGTGACTTCTGCTGGCCGAGCGGGGAAACTCAGCTGCCAGCGGCTAGGAGCCCCTGTCCTAGCATTTGCCTGGGCGGGGCCTGCTTCTACATGGGATACCTGGCTCCAGCACCCACCCAACCACACAGGACCCCTAGCAGTTGCTCCTGTGGACACACGACTCACGCATGCACAGGACCCCTGCTACTGTTCTTTGTGGATCTCCATCTACCAGTGCAGAACTTCATACACCAGGGGATGCCGGACAGCATCTGGGTACAAACTTTGACTTCAACAAACTTCTGCCTCAACAAAGCATACCGTGAAACTGCATCTCCACTGCATCCAAGAGCACCAGCGGTCCAGCCCTTCACCCTATTGCTGAAGCAGATGGCTTCTTTGTGAGAACTCACCTATGACATTCTTCACCAAGTGGGAAAATTCCAGTAAGCAATGCCATCTACTGGAGGTGAAAGGAAGCAAACTTGTTTATTTACATTGAGAATTTTATTTTTTTATTTTTATTTTTTATTTTTTTATTTTTATTTTTTATTTCTTTAGTCTTATTTTTTATTCTATTCTTTATCTTTTTCTCCTAATATTCCTATGTTTAATCTTTTTGTTTTATTTCTCTGCTCTTTTCTTTCTTTTTTTCCTTTCCTCTTCTCTTTCTCGCTCTTTTCCTACCCTTTAATCCCCAACATTTGTAAAACTAAGTATCTGTTATGCAGTAGGATATGGTAGACTGGGACTTCTGAACAGTATACTGGAGTGGTATTATTTAGTCTTGTAACTCCCACTTGCTTATGTTTTATTTTTCTTACTATCATGTCTCTTTGCTAACTATACTCTTTTCTTCCTTCTTACAGGTCTTCCCCAACTCTCTTTTGCTCTTTCTACTAATAGCCAACTTCTCTTGGATTCCTTTTTAATACTTTCTAGGATCTAATAACCATATCCTCACTTCCTACTACGCTAACATTCTATCCTACACCCCACCCTCAAGTTTCTCTAGCCTACCAACAGAAACTATGGACCCTTAGCAAAACTATTGTTTACATAACAGATGTTAAATGAACTCATAATTGTTGTATATTGTGACTAAACTGTAAATGTATTTAGGAGCTATTAGGAGCTACTTGGTTTGAAACTATACATTGTTTGTATTGATATCAATTACTATTGGTCTTCCCTTTAAAGGAGAGGTATTGAAACCCTGCAGGGAAACTAAAACCCTATAGAAGTAAAAACTGCAACACCTTGGATCAGTAGAGCTAGAAAGAAAGAAACACCGTAAAAAAACAAGGGAAGAAAACACCTCAAACAAACCAAGATTCTACATTATTAGAATCCATGGTCAGTACAGCAGAAGAAATGACAGAACAGGAGTTCAGGATGTACATAATTAAAATGTTATGTGACTTGAAGAATGACATAAGGGAGCAAGCCCAGTCAGCAAAAGATCATTTCAATAAAGAGATACATAGGCAAATACAGGAAGTAAAAGATCACTTCAATAAGGAGGTAGAGATTCTGAAAAGGAACCAAACAGAAATCCTTGAAATGAAAGAAAAAATAAACCTAATCAAAAACTCAATGGAGAGCATCACCAACAGATTAGACCACCTGGAACACAGAACCTCAGATACTGAACACAAAATATTTAATCTTGAAAATAGAGTTGACCACACAGTGAAGATGGTAAGAAACTATGAACAGAACACCCAAGAACTATGGGATAACATTAAAAGACCAAACTTAAGAATTATTGGGATAGAGGAAGGCATAGAAATCCAAACCAAAGGAATGAGCAATCTATTCAATGAAATAATATCAGAAAACTTTCCAAATATGAAGAATGAATTGGATAATCAAATACAAGAGGCTTACAGGACACCAAATGTACAAAATCACAACAGATCCATACCAAAGCACATCATAATGAAAATGCCTAACATTCAGAATAAGGAGAGAATCTTAAAAGCCACAAGAGAAAGGAATCAGATTACATATAGAAGGAAAACAATTAGGATCACTGCAGACATCTCAACCCAGACCCTGAGAGCAAGAATATCATGGAACAGCATATACCAAGTGCTAAAAGACAGCAGATGCCAACCAAGAATCTTATATCCAGCAAAATTATGTTTTAGGCTTGATGATGAAATAAAAACCTTCCAAGATAAACAAAAATTAAAAGAATTCACAGCAAGAAAGCCAGCACTACAGAACATTCTTGGTAAAATATTCCGTGAGGAGGAAATGAAAAACAACAACGAAAACCTGCAGAGGGAGTAGCTACACCAAAGGGCAATCAAAGGAAAAACCCAGTCAAGTTAAAAACTAAGAATAAACCAAAATGTCTGGGAATACAAACCATGTCTCCATTATAACATTGAATGTCAATGGTCTAAACTCAGCAATTAAAAGACACAGACTGGCAGATTGGATT